>BLSH010551529.1:848541-866531 GCA_018402905.1 Glandirana rugosa | reverse complement strand
ACTCTTCCCTCTTCCCTCCCTCCCCCCAATCCAGTACATTCTCTAGTTTAAAGAATCTCCCCCTCCCTCTCCCTTATATCCATATATGCCATCATTCCTGAATCAACCACAAAGTCATTGAGGTAGTTGAGAATAGGTACTGATAACTCTATTCCAGTCATCTCTGTCTTCAACTAATATTTAGTCATAAAGTATCGTTCCCTTCTTCTTATTCTTTCTCTTCTCTTCATCCAATCCTGTTTCAGAAGAAAGACCTTATTTATGATAATAGATTATGCGTTTTGCCATCTGCTTCTAGTTGGCGACTTAGGAATGATAGGTTTAAAGGGCCAGTCTGGTAATTCAATCTGATGAAGTTTAAAAGTTCTTAACATCTTAGGCAGATCTGAAAGCTGAATTTGCACAATTTCAAGCTGTCATATCAGACTGACTCCAGGGACGTTTTGAGAGACATCTGTGTGAGTTCATGCACAGATGTCTATTGAAATCACCCCCGAAGTCACCAAAAGTAGCGTAGGAACTACTTTTGGGAATTGGTGCGGCGCTGCAAAGGCGGCGGCACACCGATCCGGACGGTGCTGTTGCTGGCAATATGCTCCGATTTGGCATGCGATTTGACAAGTCAAATCACATGTCAAACCTGGCCAATTTGAATGGGGGCTTAATTGAACAAGCTGAGTTTAGAAACTGATTTGTTACTATGCACAGTAAGATTAGATGCTTACCAGAATTATTTGGCTATCAAACAAACGAGAAGCCAACATCGCTTTGAAAATAAACCCCAGACACATCTCCAATGGATGATGGAACAACACTCTGGCTCACGACTCCCCTCCATCTTTACTTCCAATCCATAGGGACAAATAAAAAAACTAATTCTCATAGTGCAGTATATCCTTATATAAAAGTTCATTAAAGATGATAAATAAAACTCACATTTGGTATAAGATAAAAAGCATCACAATCCCGTAAGCTGCAACAATCATAGTCTCGAAAACGGATTCCTTCTGGCCCGCGGCCGCTGTGCGAAGGTGATGTCCATGAGTCTAAGTATTGTTCCATCATCCATTAGGGATTTTTCTGGGGTTTCTCCCCAAAGTGCTGTTGGTTTTTCATTTGTTTGAAAGCCAAATAATTCCAGTAAGAATCCAATGTTACTTTCACCCTCACTGGATTTCCAAGGTGTTCTCTTTCTGGAGTCAGCCCTTTTGGATTAGTCAGTGCCCCTCTTCTGTGATTACTGGAAGCACTTTTTGCACATTTGTGGACTTTCTTACACTTAAGCACAGGCTTTTTTTGGAAAAGATGAACTTTTCACTTTCACAATGTATTGATTATTGTTTTATGACAGTGCTGCACTTTGTATATAAATAGTTTTTAGAGGGTTATGTATCTGTTAACCCATGCCAGCAGCCGTCTTCCATTTATTTCACTTTAAAAAAATAATACTTTTATATATAGTGCAGAATCATACATGTCTATATTGATGTTTCAGACAAAGTGTGTCTATTTTCAGTATACACAAAGTCATCTGTAATGGGAGCATTTTTTTAAAGTAACCAAAGGAAATGCTGGCGTGAGATGGGTAAGAAAGAGTGTGTTTCAGTCCCAATTAGTACATACACCACAACTATTTAATGCCCCACTGGACTTTTATGAGTCACACCATAAAAAAAAGATAAAATTTGAGAAAATGTATTGTTTACAAAAGTATTTAATGCATTACAGTGAATTAAAGACATTAAACACATTATCGTGCAAGTATGCCAATACTGAGAGCACATGTGCCATATAATAACATTCCAATTTGAAAACCTTGTATTGAACCTAGATGGTCTCTGCTACTATCCACCAGTCAGTTTACAAAAGTCTGTGCTGGCATTTTTCAACGCGTTTCACAAGATGGAAAACTCACTTCCTCAGGAGAAGCACATCTGGAGATAAAGAGCACAAATTAATTAAAAAAAAAAGGGAAAAGGGGGGTAGGTGGACGAAAAGGGCCGACCCGACCTCACATAGCTAACTTGCAATTATTGAGGGGTTGTAACACACTTTCTTGGAGGTATAATTGCAGAATGCAAACATGATTAAAATCACTCTATGAATCTTCAAAATGTGTGCAGCATTGGAAGCCAGATAGGGCCCCTCCCAAAGGTCCACAAGTATTTCCCCCAGGAGTTGAGGAGGGTGTGAAAAGGGGGAAGCTGGACACCAGAATGCCAGCCCCCAAGCGTCACTACCAAGCCTAATGCTGGAAATATACATGTCCTGGGGATGGATAAAAGAACCTAGTGAGTAGGCCAATACTAAAGAAAAGGCCTAAATATAACACATATATGTAAGTGCTATAGGTAAAACAAATGAGCCATAATGTAAAAGACAAGTGTATGTGAATAAATACACACATACAATATGTGAATCAAAAAGCATATGTATATATGTCTTTAGAATATATGTGAAGTGTCAAATATGAAAAATGAAAAAAAATATAAATATATTTATATCTATATCTATATACAGTATATAAATATATGTGTGTGCATTATCTGTGTCAAACCTAAGTGTGTTGACCAATAATGATTATGAATAATTGTATGTGAGAATCAATCAAATATAGGGTGATATCACATGTCCAGTGATATTGGTGGTGAAACTGCAAGTAAGCAAAAATATCCACAGTGCTCAAAATGTATATCCGTGCTACTCATGCAATCGAAAAACCAACCATAGGCTGATGCACCAAACTACACCATACTTTGGATGGAGTACAGCCAACATGTATAATTGTGAACCAATACTATATCCATAGATGCCCTCACACCTAGACTGTGACACAAGAAACACCGATCTGATCTCGTACGCAGACAGAGAGCAACTGCAACGGCACACCCAATATATGGCCTAAGGCAATATCGCGCCACACCTTACTGGCATCACCGTGGTGGGAAACTGCCATGGAGCTCAGGTCATGGAAGAGGGGCGGGGATACCACCACCCATGCAACCCGGCCAAAGATGGCGCAAACCGAAAGCCAGAACAGGATATGACCAGTGTGTCCCTGCACCATGCACGCCCATAGAACGTCCGGGCTACCCCGCACATACGCGGAGGAAAGATCCACCAATGCATGCATGGGAGCATAACGTGTTTGCGTCATACATCTGGAAGACCCCCAGGCTGATGGTACAGGAACTTTCTCCTATTGGACAAGGAGAAATCAGGTGATGCCAATCCCAGCTGTCCCCAGGGGTGGAAGTGGAAGGGGACACCAAGCCACACCATACCAAGGGGGACATCAGGGATGTGAACCCCCGATGTGACACGAACGGGCACAAGGGAACAAATCCCCAATGATTCCAGAGCATATCAGCCAAGGGCAGTCAAATGGTCAAATGGCATTGCAAATTCAGGGAAGAAAAAGAAGGGAACCTAAGGGCAAAAAACAAAAAACAGTTTCCCAGTTTTTTTCCTCCCGGGAGTTGCAATCCCATTTGACCACATCGTCCTTTTGTTAAATAGTTTTGTAAACAATACATTTTCTCAAATTTTATCTTTTTTTTTGTGTGACTCATAAAAAAGTCCCGTGGGTCATTAAATAGTTGTGGTGTAAGCATTTTTTTAATGATTGTGCTGAGGTTTATATGTGTCTGTTACACTTTTACTTGTGGCAGAGCAATCAAAGCATATTTTAAGGGTAAAATGGATTTTTATTGGTGCAAGGAAGCCTGGATTTTGTTTATCCATGCCCTTAAAGTGGTTGTCAACTCTTGACAACCACTTTAACCTACAGGTAAGCCTATAATTAGGCTTACTTGTAGGTTCCCTGCATATCTTCTAAACCTGCATGGTTTAGGAGATATACAGTCTACTCGCACGTGCCCACGTCATGGTGCTGCGATTGGTGGCTCCCGTGTGCATGCGCGAAGATGGACACTTCCTGGAGCAGGAACAGCGCGGGCAATGCAGGTGAGTGTCACATAATAAGCTAGTATGCGATGCATACTAGCCTATTATGCTTTTACATTGCAGGGTAATGCTGAGCAATGAAGAGGAAGTAAAACCCATCAGGGTTTTACTTCCTCTTTAAGTCCCTTGCACTGTGAACAGTTTGGCCACACCACCTTTTTGCCAAGGCATGCTAGGCACGCCATACGTTTCCATCCCCCTGAATTGTCCCTCATTCTCAAGTTATAAAATTGTCAGGTATACCTACTCCACCATGAAAAATAGCAAATACTTGCTTACACCATACCTTATTGGACATTTAGTCATATAGGCATATAAAATAGGAAAGCAGCGTTGTTTGTGTTTCAATTCAAATAGCTTTCATACACTGTAAATAATGCACACACTGAAGAATGGTTTCACTCAGCATCACTCTGTGGCCTGTAGCCTGCTTTATATGAGCCACAAGTGAAAAGATGTACAAACACATTGGGGTTGATTTACTAAAGGCAAATCCACTCTGCAGGTGCACTTGGAAGTTTAGTCACTTTAGATCTGAGGGGAAGATCTGAAATGAGGGGAAGCTCTGCTGATTTTATCATCTAATTATGTGCAAGCAAAATAGCTTTTTTTAAAAATGTTCCTTGCATATCCCCCTCAGATCTACAGTGACTGCACTTGTAATGCAGAGTGGATTTGCCTTTAGTAAATAAACCTCCCCAAGTTATTAAAACTTTTTTTTTTTTTCTTTTTCATTTAGGAAGCTGGGTCTCTTTAACAAAGCAGTGTCTCTAACAAAGAACCACTGACACCAGTCTTTATTTTAAGGCATCTTTCATATAGTATTTAGTTATCACAATCTGCTGCTTTCATCATTTTTTTCCTCCAGATGTCTGGTGTTGGCCTCTGTAGGTACTTCTTAATATATAAGAGAAATTTCTCTCTGGGAAAACACCGGAAAATGAAAGATCAGCATACATCCAATCACGCCAGTTACTGTATCGGGCAAGGCAGGTTGCTGCAGTTCCCACCCAGCAGATTAAAGAAAAATAAAATGATTCTGTTTCTAGATCTGCAGAATCCTAAGCCACGTGGCAGGCTTTTATTTTTATAAGATAAATACTTGACACTCAGATCCGCGATGGTCAACTGACTTTGAGAAACCATTATTTCATGTTGCCAGAGCCATCTGCTGCAAAGCACCACGTGCTATCCAGCTTAGCACCACAAAACTGTGCTACTACTGCTGCGGCTGCTGACAAAGTGGCTGTCTTGTACCTCTCTGTCCTGTATTTACAATCTGCTTATGTTAAGTAAGGATTGAGGCTGGCGCTGCCATCTGTGAAGATCCAGTGTCCATAGCCGTTGCAAAGCTTTTATCTGAATATGTGTTACACAAACAGCTTTGCTATGAAAATTAGATTTTTTTCATTTGGTTTTTCAGCAAAAATCACTTTTTTCTTCCTTCTGGCCTAGGGACACAAAGGCACATATATATATGATATCCACAGTATTGGTAACCATATTATATATCATTAGAATATTTTGGGGACCTTAAGATGTAAGGCAGGCAGTATAAATATTACTTACAAAGTTCATTACTCCAGAAGCCACTGCGGTGTAAGTCCTGGGAGCTTTAAGGACACTTACCATGATGGCTGTCATAGATGAGGCTTCTAATGCCCCACTTCTGGAATGTGTGCTTATTCCAAGACTATGTAGAGCATATTTCTGCAGGAGCCTCTGGATATGTTGGGCTGCCTATTCTGCAATTCTGCACTCTATAAGCTGTTCAGCCCACACTTACACACCTGGTTGTAAGTTGGAGGCTGCTCACACTTGTGTATGTAAGACCCCTTTCACACCAAGGCATTTTTTCAGGCACTTTTGTGCTAAAAATGGTGATAGAAAAGTGCCTGAAAAACTCCCCCAAATACACCCCAGTATGAAAGCCCGAGTGCTTTCATACTGGGGCGGTGCGCTTGCGGGACGGTAAAAAAAAAGTCCTGCAAGCGCATCTTTGCAGTGGTGTGGGAGCGGTGTACTCACCGCTCCTATACCGCCCCTGCCCATTGAAAACAATGGCAGCGGTGTTCTGTGCTTCGGGAGCACTGCTAACTAGAGTTGAGAGAACACCTGGATGTTCGGGTTCGGTGGGTTCGGCCAAACTTCGGGAAAAAGTCCGGGTTCGGTACCGAACTTGACCCGAACTTTACCCCGAACCCCATTGAAGTCAATGAGGACCCAAACTTTTTGGCACAACAATGACTGTAAAAAACTCCTGGAACGTGCTAGAGGGCTGCAAAAAGAAGTAAAATGATTTTTGAACAACAATCTGTCCCTCACAGCAACAGCAGGAACCTGACCCTATAGGAGTAGGTGATGATTTTAGAACAATAATCTGTCCCTAAAAGCAGTAGTAGTAGTAATCTCTATCTAGTCCACAATCAGATCATTCTGTAATGCAGGATGAGATGTTATTATATCTGCAATCTGTCCCTCACAGCGCTGGTAGCATACTCTCCCTACACTACCCAGAGAGCATGTGACATGCAGCACTCCAGCTTATAAAAAGGCTGGGTCACATGATGCACTGGCCAATCACAGCAATGCCATTAGTAGGCATGGCTGTGATGGCTTCTAAGGGCAAACCAGTGAAATGCTTGTTGATTGGCTGCCCTGCAGCTATTCAACATGCGTGATCAAATACCCGAACCCAGAACCCGAACCCAGACTTTTTTCAAATGTCCGGGTTCGGGTCCAGGACACCCCAAAGTTCGGTTCGCTCAACTCTACTGCTAACCGTCACTTTTAACCCCCATTTAACCCCTTGTGGGGGGTTAAAAACGCACCGCCGCCATAACGAGCGGTAAAGGCGCCGCAAATTAGCGGCGTTATACCGCTAATGCTTGGGTGGCCCCGGTGTGAAAGGGGCCTTAAAGCGGTTGTAAACCATCACATATACCAAGTGAAGTGACTAGCCTCAGGTGGTACACAGGGATAAAAAAAATCCTTTCTTCATAAATTGTATTTGTCTATCGGTTGTCATCTCTTCTCTACAGATGTTCAAAGTACAGAATTTAAACAGCTCGTCTGAGTCTTCAAAAACCAGTGGGCGGGGAGCTGAAATTACACTCTGTAGAAAAGAGCTGAGAGTTGGAGGGAAAGTCCACACCCCCTTCACACTACAAACGGGAACAGAGCTGAGACTGTCAATCACCGTCTGTATGTTTCTTACTTCTTGGTGTCAGGAAAGTCACAAGTGACTCATGCAAACAGCAGAGGAACGATGCAGCAGAAAGAAATTACACTTCATGCTCTGGACTGAGGGAAGTACACACTATAGAATGATATGCTTTCTTCATATTTCATATCTGAGGTTTACAACCACTTTAAGCTAGTTTTAGTATGCTGCCACTATAACAGTAAGGCCTCATACACACGTAAGTTTTTTTACCACCGCGTTTTTTGCAGCTTTCCATGTTATTCAAAGGCCCCATACAAACGCTGACGTTTTTGAGCTGTAGATGGCGTCGGCGTTCTTAACCACTTCAGCCCTGGAAGGATTTCACCCTTTAGGACCAGAGCACTTTTTGCGATTTTGCACTGCATCGCTTTAACTGACATTTACGCGGTCGTGCGATGTTATACCCAAACGAAATTTGCGTCCTTATTTTCCCCACAAATAGAGCTTTCTTTTGGTGGCATTTGATCACCTCTGTGTCATTTCTGATCGCCGCTATAAACAAAGAAAGAGCAACAATTTTGCAAAAAAAGCAATTTTTCTTACTTTTTGCTAAAATACAAATCCAAAAAAAATATTAAAAAACTGTTTTCATTGGTTTTGGTCGATTTATATTCTTCCTCATATTTTTGGTAAAAAAAATGGCAATCGGCGTTTATTGATTGGTTTGCGCAAAAGTTGCCAAGTTTGCCACGAATGATGAGAATTAATTTCTGGGGGTTTTATTTTTGGCATTTATACAGCGATCAGTGCTATAAAAATGCACTGATTACTGTGTAAATGCCATTGGCAGTGAAGGGGTTAACCTGGAGGGGGCACTATAAGGGTTAACTGTGTTCCCTCAGTGTGTTCTAACTGTATGGGGGCTGGGCTGGCAGGGGGAGGGGAGTGATCACGGCTTCCATATAGAAGAAGCCTGTGATTACAGCTCTTCCCCCTCTGTCAGAACGGAGATCCCTGTTTACATACACGGACCTCCGTTCTCTCACTGCGGGGGGGGGGGCACTGCGGGTAGCCGGGGGTGATCGAGTCCACCCTACCTGCTCCCTGGCCCCCCCGGAACACAGTGAGCGCGCGAGTGAGCTCTCACAATACTAGTTATCGCGGCCGCCGTCAGGTGACGGTGGTTCGCGATAACGAGCCACTTTGCCGCAGTCACGCAAGTGGTAAGCTGTAAATAGAATGCAGAACTCTTGCGTTCCGAGGCTGTAGCGTTATGACGTTTTTGACTCTGAGCCGGCAAAATGCTTACTGACGCTCACTAACGCGCATTAACACCATAGTGGCGTTAACTGGCGTTTTTAGAGTCGGCATTTTCAGGTTCAAAAATAGCAGAGGAATGTTTTTTTAACAAAACGCGACGTAGAGCTGACGCTCATTAACGCTGATGCAAAACGCAGACGAAATTACTTTTTTGACGCCGATTTTTGCCTGATGTCAGTCCCCACATTTTGCTATTACGCCTGTGTGTATGAGGCCTAAATAGAACACGAGCAACTTGGTGATAAATAAAATAAGTGTATTACATCAAGGTAAGGTAACACAAAGCACAAACCAATACCTGGGCACAAATCAAATCAGAATACATTAGGATATCTAATTTGTATACTAGCCTTAAGTATGGCTTTTAGCTTAAACCACATTAATGCTAAACTAAACTAACATTTCACTGCATTTTAAATGAACCACATAAACAGTGAGGTATATAACCACAGTAAAGGAAGTTTCACAGTAACTTTGTAAAAAGCAACTCAAAGAAAGTGTCCTGGAGTGTACTCTGTAGTGATACCTGGCGACTAGCATGAAATGTTAAGCTGGCTGACGTTGGGGCTCTTCTGTAAGGTGGCGGGTTGATCACTGGGTTTCTGCGCCCCCCCTTTTTTTTTTTTATTAAAGAAACTTCTCAGCAAGCCCCAATAAAAAGTAAAGGCATGAAAAAAAAACCTATAAAACTCTACTAAAACTAATGTCACTTTAAAAATATAAGCTTAGCCTACCTTAAAAGATAGCTGCAGTGAGAAACTCAGCATTCATTTTCAACCACATTTTTTTTCAAATCTGATGCCAGAGTTCATCATGAAAACAGAACATCTGGTGCTGCAGGCTGATTTTCTAGACTAGTTTCAGGCCTGGTTATCTGCTCTGATTTCTGGCCTGTGTAAGTAGTATGTAGAGGGCTCAGTAGTAGGTCAAGCAGCATACAGAGGTCAGTAGCAGGTAGTACTAGGGTCAGGATGGTAAGGTATAGGGGGGTCAGGGGGGCACAGGACTGGGGGATCAGAAGGGCACAATGCAGGGGGGGTCAGGAAGGCACAGTACTGGGGAGACAGGAGGGCACAGTACAAGGTGATCAGGACAGTTGATGTGTCAAGAGGGCATGGCACGGGGGGGTTAAGGAGGGTATGGTATTGGGGGTCATTAGCCGGGCTGGGGTGTCAGGAGGACATGGCACTTGGGGGTTCAGAAGGGTATGGTATTGGGGGATCAGGAGGGCTGGGAGTCAGGGGGACATGGTGCTGGAGGTCAGGAAGGTATGGTATTGGGGGTGTCAGAAGTGAATGGTACTGTGGTTTCAGGAGGGCATAGTGCTCTGCATCAGAAGGGCTGGGGTGTCAGGAAGGCATGGTACTGGAACATCAGGAGGGCTGGGGTGTCAGGAAGGCATAATGCTAGGGCATTAGGAGGGCTTGTTGTCAGGAGGGCATGGTGCTGGGACAGTAGGAGGGCTTGGTGTCAGGAGCAGGAGGGCTGAGGTGTTAGGAGGGCACATACGTTGTTGTTAATGCAGAGAGGCACAGGTAAGATGCAGTTGCAAACCTACAGTGCCTTGCGAAAGTATTCGGGCCCCCTTTGAACTTTGCAACCTTTTGCCACATTTCAGGCTTTAAACATAAAGATATAAAACTGTAATTTTTGGTGAAGAATCAACAACAAGTTGGACACAATCATGAAGTGGAACGAAATTTATTGGATATTTCAAACTTTTTTAACAAATTGAAAACGGAAAAATTGGGCGTGCAAAATTATTCAGCCCCCTTAAGTTAATACTTTGTAGCGCCACCTTTTGCTGCGATTACAGCTGTAAGTCGCTTGGGGAAGTCTCTATCAGTTTTGCACATCGAGAGACTGAAATTTTTGCCCATTCCTCCTTGCAAAACAGCTCGAGCTCAGTGAGGTTGGATGGAGAGCGTTTGTGAACAGCAGTTTTCAGTTCTTTCCACAGATTCTCGATTGGATTCAGGTCTGGACTTTGACTTGATATGTTTATATGTGAACCATTCCATTGTAGATTTTCCTTTATGTTTTGGATCATTGTCTTGTTGGAAGACAAATCTCCGTCCAAGTCTCAGGTCTTTTGCAGACTCCGTCAGGTTTCCTTCCAGAATGGTCCTGTATTTGGCTCCATCCATCTTCCCATCAATTTTAACCATCTTCCCTGTCCCTGCTGAAGAAAAGCAGGCCCAAACCATGATGCTGCCACCACTATGTTTGACAGTGGGGATGGTGTGTTCAGGGTGATGAGCTGTGTTGCTTTTACGCCAAACATAACGTTTTGCATTGTTGCCAAAAAGTTCGATTTTGGTTTCATCTGACCAGAGCACCTTCTTCCACATGTTTGTTGTGTCTCCCAGGTGGCTTGTGGCAAACTTTAAACAACACTTTTTATGGATATCTTTAAGAAATGGCTTTCTTCTTGCCACTCTTCCATAAAGGCCAGATTTGTGCAGTATACGACTGATTGTTGTCCTAAGGACAGAGTCTCCCACCTCAGCTGTAGATCTCTGCAGTTCATCCAGAGTGAACATGGGCCTCTTGGCTGCATCTCTGATCAGTCTTCTCCTTGTATGAGCTGAAAGTTTAGAGCGACGGCCAGGTCTTCGTAGATTTGCAGTGGTCTGATACTCCTTCCATTTCAATATTATCACTTGCACAGTGCTCCTTGGGATGTTTAAAGCTTGGGAAATCTTTATGTATCCAAATCCGGCTTTAAACTTCTTCACAACAGTATCTCGGACCTGCCTGGTGTGTTCCTTGTTCTTCATGATGCTCTATGCGCTTTAAACGGACCTCTGAGACTATCACAGTGCAGGTGCATTTATACGGAGACTTGATTACACACAGGTGGATTCTATTTATCATCATTAGTCATTGAGGTCAACATTGGATCATTCAGAGATCCTCACTGAACTTCTGGAGAGAGTTTGCTGCACTGAAAGTAAAGGGGCTGAATAATTTTGCACGCCCAATTTTTCAGTTTTTTATTTGTTAAAAAAGTTTGAAATTTCCAATAAATTTCATTCCACTTCATGATTGTGTCCCATTTGTTGTTGATTCTTCACAAAAAATTACAGTTTTATATCTTTATGTTTGAAGCCTGAAATGTGGCAAAAGGTCGCAATGTTCAAAGGGGGCCGAATACTTTCGCAAGGCACTGTACATCCTGGCACAGATCCCTGCTGGCAATTGTTTCTCACCTTCCCACCTGATATAACCCACAAGCCCCTTTGTTGAGGGAGGAGGGCCGGTGGAGAGATGGCAGAAGGGCAACAGCTTGGGTGTGTTCGGAAAAGAGCCCAAAGCCATTCAGGAGGCTTTCCCCTTCTTGTCCCGCAGCCGCACGTATGCAAGGGGCGGGAACTTCTTTGGCAGCCTAGGATTATGTGCACATGTGACTGCACGGCTCTGGATCGCTAAAGAGAAGACACAACACTGGGACATGTTCCCAGTGTCCGGCAACACTGGGACATGTTCGCAATCTACACATCACCAGTCAGTGGTTGACGGGTAGCTTGCGATCGACGGGTTGCCGACCCCGTTCTACATTTACTGTGTCAGTGTTGAGATAAACATAGATGGTTCCTCTTACCCCTCCTGGTACACAGGAATCTGGTCCAGATAACTTGCTGATTTGCTGTCCCAGAAGTCTCAGTCCTCACAACCAGGTCCTCCTGACCAAGTCCTCCCAATCAGGCCCTCACTGGCTCTCCCTGACTGTAGGCACACACGGCAATGGGTCCTTCCAGCTTTGGGTCCCAGGACAGAGAGAGAACTCTTAGTGTCTCAGTCCTCTGGTCTCTGGTGTGAATACAGACTCCCCAGAGAAAGGTCTGCACTCTCTCAGTTCTCCTTGCAAAGACTCCTGTGGCCCCTGGTCTCTGCACACTCCCAGCCAAGGCTACATGTCTGTATGGCTTGGCTTCCTCCTGCAAAAGGCCCAGATCTCTCCAGAATTGCCTGGGCAAAGTCCTCCTCTGTTGTGCAGAAAATACTGGGTAGGGAAGTCCACAGCTCCATCAACCTCCCTTCACTTGCATTGTACTGTGGCCCTTTATGGGCTGCATTTCCCAGAATCCATGGTGGCCACTGCATAACAAGCCCTCTTGCCGCTGATTAGCTCAGATCCTCTGCTACCAGGAGAGAGGAAGGGAAGGAGCAAGCAGCTGCTCACACATCAGGGAAGCGAAGTGCTAGAAGAAACAGCTTGCTTTGCCCACAGAGCAGGGAAGTGAGAGGTGAGAGGAACACAACTTGCTCTGCTCACACATCAGGATAGCGAGGGGTGAGAGTTGGCTGCTTCATAACACACAGAAGTCCTCCAGCTCTGTCACTGCTCACAGCAGGGGTGGAGTAAGAGAGAGCTGCACACAGCCGGCAGAGCACCCAAATACAACTAGTTTAGTTGACCAGTATTAGATGCAGTTACATGCCTCTTCTTAATCCAAGGCAGGCCCCAGCAATAGATGGGTTCTAATAAGTCAGTTTCTCTAACGAGTTCTGTTGATGACTATGAGGTCTGAAGCATAAATTGTAGTCCTATGTGTATTTTTGCTTTGCAGCTTTAAGGTCATGTTTTGTTGTTACATATTCTCACTTTAAGCGTTTGATTGATTTTTAGTAGTGAGGTAGAAAAGATTTGCCAACCCTGTTACATAAGAAATTATTTGAAGCAGAAATAAATGCAAAATGTAACTTGATTTACATGACTTAAGGAAGGAGGAAGACGGGCAAGAAATGTCCATATACTTAAAAAGCAACGTGACCTACATTAGAGTCCACAGTGACATCAACACCCCAGTACATTGCTGTAATGGCTTTTGCTCATTTGACTCAGAACCCAAGCAGCATGGGGTCTGCATATTGAGCCTAAAAGGAAGGTGGCCTGCATTGTGTGCTGTTTTCTGCAAAATCTTAATTAATTTTCACTGTAGACTTTGTTGACTTTGACTTGTTGTAAACAATACAAAGTATATCAGTCCTTACAGCTGGGGACCATAAGGTAAATTTGTAGCACACGTAGACAAACTGGAACAGTTCACACATCCACGGCTGACGACCATGAATAGACTGTGGCACAGGGATTAGTCGCTACTCACATATCCCGGAGTAGAACCAGTGCATAGGCCCCATCTGTAACTGAGTAGCCCAGTTGCCAATTCAGGCATGCTCCAGGGCAAACAAAATTCTGAAGAACACAGATCAGTTCCCTCTTGGGCAAAAGACAGTCTGACCAGGGCTCCATCCAATTTACCACCTCTCTGACCACCCACTGGGCACACTTCCCCAGGGATTGGCCAAAGAATAGCAAATATTCAGCCTAGGTATTCACATTTTTCACCCTTAGGCCCTGGAAGATTCTTTACAGAGGTAGGGGAAACAATTAAATCCCCAGGTTGGGGAGCTATGAACAGACTCGGGCAATCAATCTCGGCCAGAGTAAGTCAACAACTAAATTTGCTTAGCATCCTATCTTAAGTGGGTGCTACATAAGTTATTGGACCCCAGAAATAAATGACAAGCCCAACAGAATATTTACACAATATCATAATTATAAGCCCCATGAGTCCCTCCAGTTCTTCCGTTAATGATTTTAGCCAGTTCAAACTCCATTGATATACAAACCCTTTTTATCTAGTAAAATGTAGAGGAAGCTGATCAGTATGAAATACCAAAAGCCTTTTCTGTCAGTTTTTTTTATTATATAATTTAAGTCAATTATAATTTATACTACCCTAGTAACTGTGGAAACAGGTTTCAATCTGAAACACCTAAAGCCCTTCCTGCAGTTATTTACAATATTATTTAAGGCAATTGTATTATAGTAAATAAATATCCATTTGACCTAGATATACAAATAGTCTTATTAGCATAAGGCTTGGGTGTTGTAAAGCTACAGTTTGCATTTGCCTTTTGAATAGAATTAGCAGAGGAGCAGTTTGTGATCCTACCAGTCCTAGCGTGTCCTAGCGTAAATGCAAGCTTTTACCAAATTACTGTCGGGTATACACATATAAATACAGTTGATACATACAGTATCTCACAAAAGTGAGAACACCCCTCACATTTTTGTAAATATTTTATTCTATCTTTTCATGTGACAACACTGAAGAAATTACACTTTGCTACAATGTAAAGTAGTGAGTGTACAGCTTTTATAACAGTGTAAATTTGTTGTCCCCTCAAAATAACTCAACACACAGCCATGAATGTCTAAACCGCTGGCAACAAAAGTGAGTACACCCCGAAGTGTCAATATTTTGTGTGGCCACCATTATTTTCCAGCACTGCCTTAATCCTCTTGGGCATGGAGTTCACCAGAGCTTCACAAGTTGCCATTGGAGTCCTCTTCCACTCCTCCATGATTACATCACGGAGCTGGTGGATGTTAGAGACCTTATGCTCCTCCACCTTCCATTTGAGGATGCCCCACAGGTGTTCAATAGGGTTTAGGTCTGGAGACATGCTTGGCCAGTCCATCACCTTTACCCTCAGCTTCTTTAGCAAGGCAGTGGTCATCATGGAGATGTGTTTGGGGTCGTTATCATGTTGGAATACTGCCCTGTGGCCTCGAAAGGGAGGAGGTCATGCTCTGCTTCAGTATGTCATTGTAGTTAAGAGTCATTTCTTCAGTGTTGTCACATGAAAAGACATAAAATATTTACAAAAATGTGTTTTCTTTAAGCTAAATCAACTCTCTCAGGTGCAAGAGACCCCGTCCTGGGGGTTGTTATGCATACATTCCCTATACGTTAGCTGTTATCAGATATAGGAGGCAGGCTATAGTCCCAGATGCTCCATTAGAGACATCCCACCCTCTCCACGCACAGTGTGTTCCCGTTATGGGGCGCGGGGAGGATGGGGATGTTTCAAGTTTTTTTTTTTCTTTTTTCTCAGGTTTCTCAGGATACTTATTAAGATACCTTGTTTTATCTCTATGCAATGCCTCCCTGATGGAATTAGAGTTGGATATGCCAAATGTGATATCATTGATGATCTATTATTTCTTGGATTGATCACCTTTCCTTTACACTGTCGCAATGTTTTTTTACAAATGTGTTGTACAAAGTACAAATTTCAATAAAATCATTGAAAGAAAATATTTACAAAAATGTGAGAGGTGTACTCACTTTTGTGAGATACTGTATCTTCTTATTCTATGTGGGAACTTGCATCAAAGGGTAGAGCTTTTAAGGACACAGCCACTCACTTTTCTTCTTTTTAAGGGATTTTCTTGCCCATTTTTATTAAAAGAAAGTTCCGGAAAAACACAAAACATGAGTTTCCCTTGCAGGGCAATTCAGCATTCCTTTTCCATCATAAAACAAACTACATTCAGCCCTTGAAACACTGCTACTCTGGTCTTATACTTCAGGCCCTTGTCTGTCTTCTACAGACTGTTCACTCACCAAATCTTTCAACACAACTAGCGGTCCCCTTGCTGCTCTGGCTCCCACCACTCTCCTGACTCCTGGGCAATGACCTCCTGTCTGCCAGGGTTGAGCCCAGAACCATGGTCAGGTCTCTACAAAAAGACCTACATACACCTGGGCAATCAGTGTGCTGGTTGTTCACAAACTCTGGACCCAGGACTGAAGAATTCATCCCATGCAGTTTCCTAGAAATCTCCAGGCTCCAGGTCCCAAAAAACTGATTTTCCTAAGCAATGCGGAAACTGAAAAGCCAGTTTCCTTTGAATTACACAAACCCCCTGGAGCCCTTCAACCTGCCTGGTTGAGAATCCTGGGCTATAACCTTTAGTTACAGTATGAGAGGCCACAGAACTGCCACAACTAATATAATAAACAGTTGCACTGCGTCTCTTAGGGGTCTGTTTAAAAAATGTGGCTTTACGAATGTTTCAGCATTTGCTCAAATTTAAAATGAATGCCCTTTGCAAATGTTGTAATATGTGCTAAATGTTACTCTCTGATATTCAAGTTGTCTTTCCCCGGGTGAGTGTAACATTTATTCTGTGAATGCTATCAAATCAAATGTATTTAGATTGTGTTAACTATTATGCATGATATTCTATGGCTTTCTCTGTCAAATTTAAGCAGTACTGAATGCAACATTTTTAAGAACATTCCGTTCTAAGAGAAAATAGCCTAAGAAAATTGCTCTAGAAGAAAAATACCATAAGAATATTTGATCCTAAGAGAAAATAATATAATATCATTTGATCAGAAGAGAAAATACCCTAAGAATATGTGATTATTCCCCATTCACACAACAGTCACAGATTTATATATTGTACAAAGAAATCTCTAGAACTAATGAGTGAATGCTGGTTGATTCACACACAAAACAAATTAATGAAAAACTATAAAAAATTTTCATAAACAGACCGCTTCAGTTTGAATTTTCTTTAACCTTGACAGTGTAGAAATTCTTGGTGGTTACTGCAGAGTTTAAAAGATAATAAAGTGTTCAGTTTGACCTATTGGTTGTTTCTCTTATCCTCAGGACTCACTACCACATTGCAGAAGACTTTGTCCCAGTTTCCTATGCTTCCAATAATCCATCACATCTCATCTTTCTCCAAATTCTTCTGTAAATAGAATTGTTTTTATCCTGCCTGCCACAATGGTTGTGTGCCCTTCCTCACTCTTTCATCCATCATTTACAACCAGTGACTTCTTTAAAACTGCAATTTTCTGTACTTACGATTTCAAGGAAATCTCTTCTTTGCAAAAATTGGTATAAGACAGAGATCTGCCACATAAACCGTTTTGTAAAATTCCTATTAAAATTACCTTTAAATTTGAGTGTATGTATGCAATTTCTGCAATTACTTTAATATTCTAATAGAGTCACTAAATCCCAATGTCAGTTTCATGTAATATAGCAAACTGAGGGCACTCTATACAGAATTTGTGTGCAACATAGTTTGCTGCTTGGATGACTGGTTGAGCTGTGATCTAAAGTATTATGTGAACCCTCACTTTGTAAAACAACCCATTCTGTTTCAGTTAATGACTGTGTTTCAACCTACATATGCAATTGATGATCATTAGCACCTGTTTAGCATAACTGGTCAATCATACACCTGAATCTAATCCTAAAAAAATCCCTGACTTTGTGCAAGTGTACAAAGAGTGCAAGTGTAAGAACTGATGCTGGTTTGAGGACAAAAGGTAGCCACACCAAATATTGGTTGGATTTAGATTTTTCTGTCTGTCTTCTTTTTAGATTTAGGTTGGTTATAAACCACACCGATGGAAAACAGGAGTTTGGTCGTAGTCAAGAATGTGAACGTGAGAAACATGTGAACGTGTTTCAGTCCCTAAAAAAATCCTAATCTAAGTCCACATACTAACTGGTCAATACGATTTGTCCACGATTACTAGTAGTTAACGTATACATCCAACTTTGTGTCAGTAATTGACTTTGTCTTACCCAACAAAATGTTTCACTCCCAAGTGTATTATGAAATCTAGTGTCGAGTTGGTCAGTAGGTTCGTCGTTTGATACAACGTGTGTTTAAGACATATCTCACGGGAGTCAAACGATATAATGTACTTTG
>BLSH010551529.1:835418-845787 GCA_018402905.1 Glandirana rugosa | reverse complement strand
TCATCAGTCCATTGGTGATGCAAGAGTTTGGGGGCCTACCTGACAACAGCAACTGGGAGCTCTTGGGGCCTGACCTTGTGGACGGTCAGGATTAACTCAGACAATGGGGTTGATTGGGGGTCGGGAAATACACAGAGGGCCAATCACCAAAATGCCTGCTGGGGAATAACAGATGCCGGTACATTGTGGTATCATTCTGGTAACATCCTGACCCTATCCCCATCTCTGGACACTATTCAAAGTAAATCTATGTAAATCAATATTATGGCACCATCCTGATAACATTTTGACCATATCTCCATCTTAGGGCCCCCTCTCCCCCTTCTCTTTTTTTTCCCCCCAAAGCTCTTTACCCTCTATCCCTCTCCCTCTTTCTCTCTATATCTTTCTACTTTATTTTAATGGCACTAAAGCCAATGCACAATCATAAGAGTTAAGTCATTCTGATGTTGGTGTGTAGCACAATATGTGTATGCAGTGGCTGGCTCTTTCTCTTTCTCCCTCCCTCCCCCCCCGAAGCTAGGGCAATCGACTATTTCAACAGGGGTCCGGATGGAGTGCCACTGCTCTGCGGTTGCGTCTCCACATTCCCGACATAGGATTAGGCCCTTTCCTGCTCTCCCTCCTTGGAAAGGCTCTGAGGGGGGACTGTAGGAGGAGGCAAGCTTGAGTTGAACTGTTAGATAGGTGTGAGTAGGTGTTCCCATCGCCACCGGAGAGGGGGGTGGTGACCGGGTTGTGGTTGTGGTTTTTTTTTTTGTTTTTTTTGGGGGGGGTTTGTAAGGTAAGGACAATAAAGCTTGGAATTCAATATGATGAAAATAAGACGTTTATCTCTGAACGTGAATGGATTAAACATCCCAGAGACGCGCAAAATGGTTTTAAGTGAGCTATGGCGCATGAGGGCGCAAGTTGCGTTCTTACAAGAAACCCATTTCCAAATGAGAAAGGTGCCTAAACTACAGAGCCAACACTATCCCCACATGTTCCATAGCTCCTCCCCTGTTTCAAAAACCCTTGGGTGAGTATACTGCTCTCAGGGTCGGTTGCCTGGTCCCTAGTGGACTGGATGAGAAACCCAGAGGGACGATTTCTATTTGTTAAAGGAGACCTGGCAGGACGCAGAGTTACATTAGTTTCTATCTACCTTCCCAACCAAACACAGCTGAGTTCCCTGGAAGGAATTCTAAATGCTCTTCCAGATTTTAAGGAGGGGGGGTTGATTATAGGGGGCAACTTTAACAGGGCACTTGACCCACTGCTAGACACTTCTAGGTTCTCTACACATCTGTCCTATTCCTATCTCAGACAGATGAAAAAAGCTCTACAAAGATTACGGGTAGTTGATGTATGGTGAATCCAGAATCCCAGAGACCGAGACTATACATTTTGTTCATTCCCACATAATAGCTATTCCCGTATAGATTATGTAATGATTTCCAAAAATTTTCTACCAGATGTCGTGAGCTCTTCAATTGGTACGCAGACTCTTTCTGATTATGCCCCGGCTGTAAAAGACCTTCGCTGGGAGAACTCAGGTCCCAGAGTTTGGTCATGGAAACAAAACAAATCTCTGATTCAGGAAGGATCTTTTTTGTGAGGAAATTTCATTAGCTTTAAACAGAATTTTCCATGAAAACGACACAGAGGGCATATCCCCGTTAGCGCTGTGGGAAACTCATAAATGTGTTATGAGAGACCTGCTGATAAAAAAGGAGTCAGAGATGAAAAAAAAATGGCAAGCCATATTTCAAGGTCAAATAAAAATTGGTAGCAGACCTTGAAATAATACACAAAAATCTCTTTCACAGTCAGCGGCAGTAGATCTTAGGATTCAGCGCGAAAAAATTAGCGTCACTGCTTTCACAGGATGTGAAAATACACAGACAAAGGTTTAGAAACACCTACTACAAACAAAGAAATAAGCCGGGGAGACTATTGGCCAACTCGCTTTGGGAAACCACCCAAAAGCTATATCCCACACATTGACTTAAACAAGAGGGAAAGATGTTATACGTCTCGGGACATAGCTGAGGTTTTCAGGGAATACCACCTTTCACTTTACAACCCATCAGCCCCTCTAACAATTGATCAGCAAACAGAAAGATGACAGCAAATACAGGAATATCTGATTTCATCTGGGATACCAACATTAGCGGAGGGGATTAGGGGTTCTCTGAACGCTCCTATCTCAATAAATGAGCACATGATGGCGATTAAGTTGCTCAAGCCACATAAGGCCCCAGGCCCGGATGGATTTATAACAGAGTACTATAAGACATTTGCTCCAATATTAACCCCTAGATTCATTAAAGCATTTAACTCTATTTTGGAAGAACAGACCTTTTCAGAAGATATGCTGAGAGCACATATTATAGTAATTCCGAAAGACTGTAAGTACCCTGCTCAGTGTAGAAACCAGCCCATTTCCCTATTAAATGTCAATATTAAAATCTTTACGTGGATCTTGGCATCCAGACTTCAACCTCACCTTCAGAATATGATCCACCCTGATCAATCCAGGTTCATGCCCACCAAGGAGGCTAAAGATAACACTACTAGGGCATTGGATATTATTCATCTGGCTCATTCTCGGAAAGTACCGCTCTGTTTGCTGTCATCCGATACGGAGAAGGCCTTTGACAGGGTGGATTGGATATTTCTGAAGGAGTCGTTGAATTACATAGGAATAGGGGAGGCCTTTAGTAAATGGATCAATGCCATCTATTCGGCTCCATCAGCAGCAGTGAGAATCAAAGAGGTAACATCGGCATATTTTAAATTGTCTAACGGCACCAGACAAGGATGTCCACTATCTCCGCTGATTTTTATTCTAACCCTTGAGCCCTTTCTAGGACACGTGCATGGAAGCACTGACATTCAGGGCTTTTAAACTGATAAGGCAGAACATAAAGTGTCAGCGTTTGCGGATGAAGGCAGTACAGAGTGTCTTTATCAGATTTGTTTGGGTGAAAACCCAACCACGAATTTCACATTCGCTGTTGGCGATGGCCAAAGTCCGAGGGGGAATGGCATTCCCCGATCCGATATGCTACTATCAGGCAGTACACCTGGCGAGGGCTGTGGATTGGTGTAGAGAAGGGGAACACAAAGCATGGGTAGAAATTGAACAATCCTGTTCCAAGATTCCACTAGAATGTTTGCCTTGGATACGACATAGAGCTTTCAGAACCTTACGAAAAAACCTACTATAGGGGCAACCCTACGGGTGGTGAAGCAAAACCACCTCTTTCTCAAAGCAGAGGGGGAGATTACTCAGCTATACGCAATATTGGACAACCCTGCATTTCCCCCGGGCTATACTGATAGAGGCTTTAAACAAGCGGGAGGGCCAAGAAAACTTTGGCTAGGTGACTTTCTGAAAGACTCAAGACTGAAGACTAAGACTGAAATACAGGCGATGTTTCACTGACCGTTAGATTTATGGGGGGTACAGCAATTAACTAATTTCCTTGGCAGCATCATACGGAGGGGAATGTGAATCCGCCCTAACTCACAATTGGAAGATATGTGTTTGGCAGAAGGAACTTCTAAACATGGGGTGTCAGAGATATATAAAATGTTGATATGTCCAATTAATGGGCACATACCAGGGTTCCTTCGGAAAGGGAAAAAGATTTAGGGTGCACTTTTTTTGAAGAGCAACGTGATCAAATCTTGTACTTTGCTCACTATTCTTCGGTGGCTAGCAAATACCAGGAGTTGTCATACAAAATTGTCACACAGTAGTACAAAGTTCCATCGGTGTTACAGATAGCCTTTCCTGATGTTACTATACATGCCCCGTTGACATGTGTTTTCAGTTATCAGCAGTAATAATAGCGTTTGGCAATTTTCCAGTATCTCTAAATTAATGATTTTTACTGTGTGTGGTATTTTTATTCTATGTTTATTTTTTCTGATGTGTTTGATTGGATAATGTTCAAAAATTTTGAAAATAAAGAGTATAAAAAAAAAATATATGAAAGCTGGGGGGATTCATAGGATCACCAGGTATTTCACACAAAGGAAGCACTGCAAAGAAGGATATATTTTAATGCAAGTACACGGTACAACAGATACATAACATAAATATGAAATGTTGGGGTAAAATACACTGTAAATTAGAAATATTCAATTTCAATAGCAGTTTTATTTAGCCGAGAAACTAGCTTGAATTTTTAGTGGCTAAATGCATGCAGATAATACTACTTTTGTTAAAGTGGTTGTTAACCCATTAAGTACACTTTACACCATACTCTCTGTTTAATCACATAATGTGCTCCTGTGTATGTGCCTTTTAAAAAACAATGCAGCTATATACTTTTCACAGCGCTGATCGGTGCTCACAAGACCCGTTGCCTCTCTTGGGCTGACAGCTATATCGGGCGGAGCCGAGGATCCCCCGCTGACGTCAGTCAGGAGGGGGGGGGGGGAGAGGATGAGAGAGGCAGCGGGTCACGTGAGCGCTGATCATTGCTGTGAAAACAGGTATATACAGTATCTGTTAGAAGAAGACTGTCCTGAGACCTTGTTTGCATTTGATTGTTGTTTCCTCATGCTTCCGGAGGAGGCGGTGTCGGGCAGCTCTATTTGAACTTCCTGCTCCTGTCAGCAAGTGCTGTCCGTTCTACAGCGTTGGAGTGTATCTGGAGAGCTACCTATCCTTTGAATCTGTATCCTGACCTGTTCCTGAGACCCGGCTTGTTTGACCTTTGATTGACTTCCGCCTGCACCGACTCCCAGCTTGCACATGACCATTCTTCTGCCTGTTCCCTTTGTACCTCGCTGCCTGCTTGTTATTGACCCTGCCTGCACCTTACGACCCTTTTGCCTGATCCTTCTGTACCGCTTGCCAGCCAGTTGCCGACTTCAGGCTGCCTCACTACTCTACACCTGCACGAGCCTCTGACAGACCTATCTTGCCACCAGTGTTCCAGTCCAGCCCTCGTGCCCCTCTGTGCTCTGGAACCCACTGTCTGCTCTATCAGGGGTTCCCGAACCAGGGTCGTAAGAGTGGTTGCTTCCTGCACAAGACAGACTCCACCATCAGGTGCGTGACAGCAACGGACAGCCATGTCTGAGTCTGCGCAGGGAGCACCCTATGCGATGGATGAGCTGTGTGTTCATCTAGCCGGCCAGATACAGGCAGTTCAAGATGGCTACACCCGGTTGGAAGAAAGGGTCTTGGAGCTCTCAGCACCCACCGCTTCTGGAGGCACTCAGGCCGCATCATTGTGGCCCTGCCATCAGAGTCCAAGGTCCCCCTGCCGGACAAGTTTTCGGGAGAACGCCGCAAGTTCCGGGCTTTCCGCGACTCCTGTGAGCTCTATTTTGGCCTCCAGCCTCGCACGTTTTCTTTAGAGGCTACTAAGGTGGGGTTGATTATCTCCATACTGCAGGAAGAGCCCCAGGCCTGGGCCCACCGGTTGTGGGAGCAGAGAGCCCCCGAAGTATCTTCTGCAGCTCTGTTTTTTCAAGCCATGGCCCGATTGTATGAAGATCTGCATCAGGTAGCCACAGCAGAGGCCGCACTGCACGCCCTTCAGCAGGGCCACCGCTCCGCGGAGGATTATGTAGCGGAGTACAGACGTTGGGGCGCTGACACGGCGTGGAATGATGCCGCTTTATGCTATCAGTTCCACCTTGGATTATCTGACCTCTCAAGGATGAGCTGGCTCGGGTGGGGGTGCCCGCTACATTGAATGCCCTCATCAATCTGGCAATACAGATTGAACAGCGACTCCGTGAGCGCCGTGCAGAAAGGGCTCCGAGTCTCTCATGGCCCACCTGGATGCTTCCCCGAGTCCCTGCCTACCCAAGGCCAACTCAGTTTACCTCAGCAACCTCCTCCTCCTCTCCACAAGACACAGCTGAGCCCATGCAAATAGGGCTCCTACGCCCGTCTCTGAGCCCTGAAGAGAGGCAGTGGAGGTTCACATTGAGTCTGCTCCTTTACTGCGGAGAACCCTGTCACATGGTGAGATTCTGTTCCGCTAAGCGCAGTAAGTGTTTGCCAGCCTCCTTCAGTGATGTGTCCAGCATTCATCACCCTGTCTCTCACCTTGTGCTCTCTCTCTCTCTGCAGCTTCCAGGAAGGAGTATCCAAGTGGCAGCCATTATTGATTCTGGAGAGTGTAACTGCTTCCTGGATGAAAACTTTACAGCTTCGCAACAGATTGCCCTTCGGCCGAAGACCCACAATTTCACCATCCGCCTGGCCAACGGATCGCCCATTAAGTCGGGTGTGGTGACCCAGGAGACCATCCCACTACCTGCCACCACCGCTGATGGCCACCAGGAACTCCTTTTGTTGGATGTGATTGCATCCCCTCTGTTCCCCATCATCTTGGGCCTACCCTGGCTTTGGGCCCACAGTTCGGACATAGATTGGACTACCGGGACCATCCAGTTCCGATCCCCATACTGCAGGCAGCATTGCCTAACATGGGTCCAGGAAGTTGCGCCCACATTGGGTTGTCTGGACATGGACTCTGACCCTGAGACCCGTCTAGCTGTTCCGTCCGTTTACCATGAATAGCAAAAGTAAGACCGCGCTAGGCCAAATGGTAAGGATTATGCTAGAGGGAAAAAAGCAGCCACACTACAACCAAACTAAATCGTAAAGAGACAAATAAAGATAAAAAAGTGGCGCTAAATACCCTCAGTTATAGGGACCAGGGCTCAACCAGTCTCAACAAGTGCTAAATGAATGAAAAATGTGTCTACTAAACCAAATAGACTGATACATCAATAAATCATATTAGCAATCAAGAAAAGTGGTGACTTTGTGAGTGTTAAATGAGAACTCATGAAAAACACGACAAAATGATTAAATAAAAAACAAGTGACAGTGGGTAACAAAGTGTTGAGTCTTATGAAGACTTATAAGGAATTTTCCAGAATAGTATTCCTCGACGAGTGCAGACAAATAACAAAACGTGCAATCCGTGTGCATATAGGTCAATACAGTCCAAAAAGCATGAAAAGTCCAAAAGAAGAAAATAGAGGTTATTAAGGTGCTTGCATGGTGACAGTGAATGGCGACATGGTGAACCTTGATGAATAATATGCAAATATCTGGTCAATCCACAAACGGTAGAAATCAAGGCTTACCAGATGATGGATATATTCAAGCCTGAACATATGTAAAAAGGATGGGGAGGTTCGTCCTTCTCCAGACTGGGCCCGTCACACAATCCTGAGGGAGTCTTCGGATCTTCCCGGGATGGAGGTACGTCACATGGTCCCTTTCGATATGTCCAGCCAGTCATGTGCTCATCCTGACATACGTATTCCAAGGAGTGTAACAATCATTAGATGTGGTGGCGGAATTAGTTTTCTTTTCTTTGGCTTTTTTCCCTTCTGTTTTTACCTGATGATCTGGCCAGTAACACACCACTGGTATTAGTGGGATGCAACTAGAGGAATGAGCACAGGAGGCACAGCATACAGCAGCATTGTCAGTCCTTCCCTGTCCTGTGTCTGCTGGCCCCTCCCTCTGGTCTCACTCGGCTCTTCCGCCTTCTCCAACAAGCTACCAGAACAGCAGCAACAATCGCTTATCATGGATTACTGGAAATATGTCCTGTGATCTGATGAGACCAAGATAGACTTATTTTGTTCAGATGGTGTCAGGTGTGTGTGGCGGCAAACAGGTGAGGAGTACAAAGACAAGTGTGTCTTGCCTACAGTCAAGCATGGTTGTGGGAGTGTCATGGTCTGGGGCTGCATGAGTGCTGCCAGCACTGGGGAGCTACAGTTCATTGAGGGAACCATGAATGCCAACATGTAATGTGACATACTGAAGTAGAGCATGATCCCCTCCCTTCAGAGACTGGGCCGCAGGGCAATATTTTAACATAATAACGACCCCAAACCTCCAAGATAACCACTGCCTTGCTAAAGAAGCTAAGGGGAAAGGTGATGGACTGGCCAAGCATGTCTCCAGACCTAAACCCCATTGAGCATCTGTGGGGCATCCTCAAACGGAAGGTGGAGGAGCGCAAGGTCTCTAACATCCACCAGCTCCGTGATGTCGTCATGGAGGAGTGGAAGAGGACTCCAGTGGCAACCTGTGAAGCTCTGAAGAACTCCATGCCCAAGGGGGTTAAGGCAGTGCTGGAAAATAATGGTGGCCACACAAAATATTGACACTTTGGGTCCAATTTGGACATTTTCACTCACTTTTATTGCCAGCCCAGTCCCCTCACAGTTAGAACACCCCTAGGGAACACAGTTAACCCCTAGATCTCCCCCTGCAGATTAACCCCTTCACTGCCAAGGACATTTATACAGTAATCAGTGGATATTTAAATTTCTGATCGCTGTATAAATGTCATTGGTCCCAAAAAAGTGTCAAAAATGTCCCAATATCAAAGTCCAGATAAAAATCCGCCATTACCAGTAAAAAAAAAAATGTAAAAACGGCAGAAATTAATTCTCATGGTTTGTAAACGCGGCAACTTTTGCGCAAACCAATCAATAAACGCCGATTGCAATTTTTTAAACAAAAATATGAGGAAGAAGATAAAGCCAAAACCCATGAATAAATTCATTTTTTTTTTGGATTTGAATTTTAGCAAAAAGTAAGAAATATTGGTTTTTTTGCAAAATTGTTGCTCTTTTTTTGTTTATAGTGGTGATCAGAAGTGACACAGAGGTGATCAAATACCACCAAAAGAAAGCTCTATTTGTGGGGGGGAAAAAAGGACGCAAATTTTGTTTGGGTACAACATCGCATGACCGTGCAATTGTCAGTTTAAGCGGCGCAGTGCCGAATCGCAAAAAGTGCTCTGGTGCTACAGTGGGAAATCCTTCCAGGGGTGAAGTGGTTAATCTCTGCTGGGTTCTTTATTTTTATTTTTTTTAAAAAGAAAAGACCGAAAAGTTTGAAAAATAAAATGTTTTTCTTAGTTTTTGTCAGTAAATTTTGTAAATAAGTATTTTTTTCTTCTTCACTGATGTGTGATGATGAGGCGGCACTGATGGGCACTGATAGGCTACACTGATGGGCACTGATGAGGCGGCACTTATGGGCACTGATGCAGTGGCACTGATGAGGAGGCACTAATATGCGGCACTTATGGGCACTGATAGGTGGCACTGATGGGTTGCACTGGTGGGCACTGATGGGTGGCACTGATATGTGGCACTGGTGGGCACTGATAGGCAGCACTGGTGGGCACAGATAGGCGGCACAGATAGGTTGCACTGATGGGCAGCATTGATAGCACTGATGGGCATTGATGGGCAGCAGTGATGGGCATTGAAGGACAGCACTGATAGGCAGCACTAATAGCCAGCCCTGCCGCGGCTCTTTACACAGATCAAATTCAGGCCGTGTCCTGGCAACACGGCATGACAGTGATTGGCACATGAGAGTGCACTTTCTGGGACAACGTTGTCCCAGAACGAGAGCATTCTGGGTCATTTGACGGTGAGCGGGCGGCAAGTGGTTAAAATGCATAGGTCTGAAGGGGCCCCTAAAACATAAATGCATGTTCACAGGTTTGCCATTGTTTTTTATGGTGCTAGTTCACTGTATGGTGCTTGACTGAAAAAGAAATAGTTCTTGTCCATTTTTGATGCATCAGTAAAGGGCCTATTGATGGGAATGGTACAACATTGAAACACAACAAAAGATAGCCTCTAGGTCTCCCTCTTTCTATATCTTCAAAAAGCAGTGATCTAGGAGTCCCTAGTCATAACATAATTAATTACCTATGAATATAAAAATACTAGTTATGGACTCAACCAGACATGGAAAGGGTATGTGTACAGTATATGCAATAATCCTGATAGTCAAAGCACTGTATAAATCCACTTTATTGTACACGAATATATTTCTAAAAACAATTTCTAAAAAATCTCCACTGTACTACAAATGGATGACCAAGAGCATATTGTATATAGGTTAAACACAAAATATTTGCAAGGATAAACCCCTATACATATAATGTAATGCCCAAGCAGCAAAAATGTTGAAAAATTGTGTCCATATGAGGATCCTATGTTGATTGATCAAATACAACACATGCGGTGTCTATATAGAGGCTCATGTCCATATAGTGATATATAGGTTCATGAACTTTGAAAAGTCACCATGGATGCATGAAAGTGTTGTAGTGTGGTCTAGAGGAGGGTCCACTAAATGAGGGGAAAGGCTATGCAGATGTTCAACCACCTCCCTCGTACACTATGGTATAAAAATAAAGTTTGTTTCCGGGAAGTTGTTGGTCCTTAGTGTGAACAATATAGATCACACACTCATTGATTGATGAGCAATATCACTCACTACAATGGTACCACACACATAGGTCAATGGCTAAAGAACAATAGCATGATCGGGGGGGGGGGGGGGGGAAAT
>BLSH010551529.1:819280-835408 GCA_018402905.1 Glandirana rugosa | reverse complement strand
GGGGGTTGTGAGTGCATATGACCTCCCTCATACGTTATACTGAAAAGCTTGTGCATGCATCTATGCACTGGATGATGGTATGTCAAAGTTCCTGATGTAAACACGAAGATTGCACATGAAAAGAATATTACAGGTCAATGTAGAGGCATGGTCCAGAGGAAGACTCCAACTATGGAAATCTTCTATACCTCTCTCTCACATGCCTATTGTGAATCACCACATATCCATCAGTGACCCACAGAGTCTCATGCGTGCACTGCAGGTGTCCCCATGTTATTTAAACACCCACTAAAAGACAGTCAGTCCCCTTGGAACTCAAAGACTGAGCATCACCAAACAGTTCTGGGCTTTCATGTATGCATTCAATAGTCAATATATTTACCACTCAGCCATGCTTGCTTCCATAGTTAAGACATCGGGTCATCCGACTTGAGAAAAGTGCAGGACAAACGTCAACCTGACCAGTTTCACCGTATCTACCAGTTTCCTTGGAGGTGAATGGTACAACATTTCAAACCATGACAAAGCACCTGCCCAAAGCAATACAAATATGCAGGATAATGCAGACTCATAGATATGAAGCTGGTGTGTTAAACGCTAAGTGGTGGATTTATAACAACTTTGGTGTGAAAATGTCTCGCAAAACTGTCTCAAACAAACCCTGTAATGTATCTAATACATGTGAAATATCATTTTCTATTTATCTGC
The DNA here is from genome assembly GCA_018402905.1 of Glandirana rugosa. Taxonomy (NCBI): domain Eukaryota; kingdom Metazoa; phylum Chordata; class Amphibia; order Anura; family Ranidae; genus Glandirana; species Glandirana rugosa. The sequence goes on along the minus strand of BLSH010551529.1, from coordinate 834,700 downwards.
TATTGATATGACCATCAGCTCCATCTAGTCACAGTAATTCAGTATTTTTCTGATTGCAGTATAACTAGGTTATTAATTAAGGGTTTACCGTAAATATTATCTTTATGTTATTTTTACATTTTATACATCCTTGTTCTTTCTTTTTTTTCTATTGTATTAAATGTAGATCTTTGTATATTAGCCGCTGGAGGCAGATCAGATTAACCACTACCTTCTTTCTGTCTCTCTGCTCAATATCTGTTAAAGTGATATTAAAGGGGGCGTGGCCAGGATGTGAGCACGAGCAGACGTGAGGCGACAGAGCTCCGATCCTACAATCATCCTGCTGTTATCCATGGCCACCTTTCACTACACCTGGCAGCTTCTAATTGCCATCCTGGGCTCTAAGAAGTCCTTTGGCACGCAGCAAGCTCCGTTCATCCCGCAACACCGTGAGTACTCCCTGGCTCTCCCTCTCAGCAGCGGCCATCTTGGACACGAGGCAGCTACACCAAATCGCCTTCAGCACAATAACCTCTGCATCCTGGGCCTACTCGAAAGAGCTGAGGGCCCCAGGCGTTCCTCACTGAGCTTTTGGATCTTCCCGCCATGCCACCTACTTACATGGTTGAAAGGGCCCATAGGGTGCCTCCGACACCTCCAATACCTGGTGCACCTGATAGACCCTTCCTGCTCAAACTACTAAACTACCGGGATTGGGACCGGATTCTCGCGGCTGCCCGTGCAAAGCAAGGTCTCCGCTAAGAGAATGCCAAGATTCTTATCTTCCCCGATTATTCACCTGAAGTCCAGCAGCGCTGCCGCACTTTTATGGATGTTTGGAGGTGACTCAGAGAACGGGGCCTCAAGTTCAGAGTCCTGTACCCTAACAGGCTCAGCGTGGTAGATGGAGACAGGGTTCACTTATTTGAATCACCTGAGGCAGCCGTTTCCTGGCTGGATGGTCACGGTTAGATGATTCTTCAGCTGTTCTTCACCATATGGATCGTCAAGAGTCACCTTACAGCAAGTATTGTGTGGTTTTCCGGCCATGCACAGTTTTCTTCTCTGTTCTCCACATAGACTGGAACTTTTGCATCCTTCTGTTAAGCTCCCAATTCCTCCCCTTTTAGTTTTTTCTTTTTCATGCCCAGTTAATAGTTTTTCTCCTGCACTTTCCTCCTCGGCTGAGGGGGGATCCCCCATCTATGTTTTCATGACAGTGCCCTCTATAAGGAGCGAGGTTACCCTATGACTCTGCTGATTATTGAAACTGCCCCTACACACTTAATCTTCCTGGCATCTCTTGGAACTCCTTTATAGGTGGAGAAGTCTACTGTTCCTCACTGACTGACTGCTTCTGTGGAATGTTTTTCTCTTCTATATATCGCCCCCCTCATCCCTCCTTTTACTCACATTCACAGAAAATGACTTGGACTTGGTTCCACTAAGTTGCGGAACCACATCATCAGTCAATGGTCACAGACACACTGTTATCTCAATAATGCTGTTGTTGAATTGTTACAGGGTAAAGGCTGCTTCCTGTCTCTCCCCGCCATTCCTGGGGAAGACAGGTATTGGCAGGAAAAGCACAAAGTGATTGGATGTTATTACTGTTTGTTGTTCATGTTTTGAGTTTAAGTTCATGTCCATTAGACTTATTACTTATGTCGCTGACCTGTGCCAATCTATTGCCCATCTGGTGTTTTCCTCTTGCCCCTCGCACATTTTTTTGCCCTAATAACTATGGCATCACATGATTGCAAAACTATTTCCATTATTTCTTGGAAGGGAAGGGGTCTTAACTCTGAATTCAAGAGAGTTCTACTATTCAAATACATAAAAGTCCACAAGCCCCATATACTCATTTTGCAAGAGACACACCTGATGGGCAGTAAATGAATGGACCTTAAACATCCATGGGTCAAAAAGGCCTTTCATGCATCTTACTCTACTTACTCCAGAGGGGTCTCCATACTACTGAGTAAGTCTCTACCTTCTGTGGTAGAGGCGGTATACTCTGACCCCTGGCGAAATATATCATGCTTGTACTTACGCTTTGGCACCATCGCTATGTTATTGTGGGAGTGTACATCCCTCCACCATTTCAACCTGATATGCTGTTCACGATTCTGGAGAGGATTGCCCCTTACTGCCCTGTTAAACTGCTCCTTATGGGAGACTTTAACACCTTTCTTTCTCCTGACTTAGATAGGCCCACCCCTCCTAAGTCTTTAAAGAGAGACATACGGAAATGGGCCCTTTAGGCTAACCTAACGGAGGTTTGGAGATGGAAGCTCCCTGACACCAAAAATTACTCCTGCTTCTCCACCTCCTATAAAACGTCCTCTAGAATAGACCTGGCATTTGCCAACCCTTCCGTGCTGGCAGATGTAGTGACAGCTACTTACCTACCAAGTGGTCTGTCTGATCTTAGCCCCCTAGCTGTGCAGCGTTGTTCTCATTCTTCCAGGAATAGGTCCCTATGGTGTCTGGGAGCACATCGCTCCAATTTTAAAGGAATGCTGGGAGTTTATTACGGGGTCATGCTCTCCAGAAACGCTTTGGGACGCCTTCAAGGCATTTACAAGAGGTCACTATATCTCTGCATCAAAGCTGTAAAAATGGATTTGAGAGCCCCCACCACTCAGCTGCAGGATAGGGTCATGGATCAGTCTGACAAGTATAATCTACACCCTACGGGCATAACTTTGACATATTACAGGCCTCAAAATGGGAGCTTCACTTACATATGGAAGAGATCACAAGACTTGACCTCAACAACTCTAGGCAACGATTTTTTGAACAAGGGGACGAGAATGGCAGGTTGTCGCAGCATGACACCGCCCTCACAGTTATTCCAAAAATCACCACTCCCACAGGTGAGGCCATTACCACCCCACAGGTATTCTGCAAGAATTTCACAGCTATTATCAACATCTCTAAAGTTCTACACTGCCACCTGACTTTGCTCCCGAATCTTTAGCTCCCCTCCTGGATCCTATAGCCCTGGGTTGGCTTTCTGATGAAGAGTGTTCTCGCTTGGTGAGACCAATCACCACAGAAGAGGTCCTGATGGTCTCCCCACGGAGATGCTAGCCCCCTCCTAGCCTCTCTATATTTGCACTGTCCAGCTGAGGGAGCCCTCCCTCCATCTATGTCCGAGGCACATGTGATCCTCATTTATAAAGTCCCAAAATATCCAACCTCATGTGCCTCATATAGGCCCATAGCGCTTCTCAACAACGATTTTAAAATATTGACCAAGCTGATTACAAATAGGCTAAATCCCTTGCTGCCCTCAATAATTGACCCAGACCAGACTGGGTTTATGGTCCACAGGGCAACCGACATCAATCTCCGCAGGCTCTTCACAAATATTATTGCCAAGCATGATAATTGGGGAACCAGAACAATAGAACAATAGCCTCTCTGCCTCTCTGGATTTCGAGAAGACATTTGGCACAGTGGAGTGGCCTTTCCTGTGGAAACTCTTAAGAGGATGGGGTTTCCTGTAGTGTTCATCACATAGTTGAAGATGATTTATCGCTCTCCTGTGGCTGCCATTTGTTTGGGGGGATCTTCTGTCTTCCCCATTTCAACTATTTAGGGGTGCCAGGCAGGTCTGCCCTCTCTCTCCAGCTCTTTTTGCCATTGCCATGGAACCAGTGGCAGAGGCTCTTAGAGTGTCTCCCCTCATTAAGGGGTTGAAGTTGGCATGGCTGGAGGAGAGGGTAGACCTGTATGCGGACAATCTATTGTTATTCCTCAATGACACTGGTCTCTCACTACGGGGGACACTGCAGGTACTGAACTCCTACTTGGAGGTGACAGGCCTTAGGGTGAACTGGGCAAAGTCTTTATTGTTTGCTGTAGATCCAGACGCTAGCAGTCACACAGCATCAGACCTTCCACTGCAGTGGGTTATGGAGTTTACATACTTGGGGGTGAGGATTTCCCAAATTCTCACCAAATTAAATTATCTGTTTCGCAACTCCCCTCAATGGATCCCCACGTCTTTATTCAATCAGTTACATGGACTGTTCTCTTCTTTCCTCTGAGTCCACAATCTCCCCATTTTAAGTTGTCCGCCTTGATGAGGCCCACCTTGCAGGAGGGTCTAGCAAAACCAGATTGCACAAAATCTTTATAGCTACCCAACTGGTTACTGCTGCCTGGTGGCTGACCCCAGATATATCTAATTCATCCACTGTTCTGGAAGCAGCGGTGGTCCGATCTGTGGAGGCCTTGAAATGCTTACCTTTTGTGCTCCTAAGGTGCCTTATGACCTCACACCTTTTTGTTAACCACTCTTAGAGCTTGGAAGGAGGACTTCACATGTGAAAAATATTTACGCTCAGCGATCTCACCAAAGTCACCCTTGTGGAATAATCCCACACTACCTCACTTTTTTAAGCTTCCTGACCCTGTAACTTAACATCAAACTGGTGGAAGATGTCATGGCTGATCTTACATTATGCCCCTTTGACTATTTTGTCTCTAATCATAATGTTCCCTCCTCACATCGTTTTAGGTACATGCAGTTCTCTGAAAGAATTTTACGCTATGATTGCCTGGCGAAGCCCACCTCCACATAAGATGGGGTCCACTCACTCTTCGGAATGTTGGTGCTGTGGCCATTGCCCAGGGGACTTTATCCATATCTTCTGGTCATGCCCTAATATTGCTGCATACTGGGAGCAGGTGCTTATGATCATCAACCTCCTGGTTGGCACTTCCATTGTCCCCTCTCCGTGGATCTGCCTGTTAAGCCTAGTGGAGAATGTCGCCCCAGTGTTGGCTGAAAGGACCCTGATCGATCTTTTACAATTTTATGCCAGGAAAGCCATCACAATACACTGGAAGGAACAATCATCCCCTCATATAAATGTATGGAAACGATTGGTCAACAAAGCTCTACCTCATTATAGAGATACATATCACCATAGAGGATGCCCCAAGACATATGAGAGAGTCTGGGCCAGGTGGTTAGCGGAGCCATCCACGGCTGTGGATAATTAATTCTTTGGCCCAGATACCCCACTCACCTTCTCAAGGAGCTGTATGATTATTTGGTGCAAGTGTAAAAGAGCTAACACGGTCAGTGACACACAGGTTTTATTATTGCTAAAAATTATGTAGGCCATGTACAGTCATTGAGGCCACCTTGGTTTACCATGTATCACCTCCTGTGCCTATTTACTCTTGCGTGGGTAGTGTGCCTGAGACTGTCAGGCTGATGGTTGTAAGTCTTTATGTACTTCGGTACGCTGTGTACTGTTTTATAAACCAATACAAATATTTTTTTTTTTTTTTAAAGTGATATTAAAGCTTATTTTTTTCCTTAAAAATAAAAAAATGTATACTTACCTGTTCTATACAATAATATTAGGCAGAGCGGCCCCTTACCTTCTCTTTGGTAGTCCCCCACTGATGTTGTTTGCTCCTCCTTCCCCCAGTTGCCTCCTTAGAAAGCCGTGAGCTACGGGGGCACACTCCCGAGCCGGAATGTCTATGGAAGCATGCAGCTGGTAAGCCATGCCCTCAATTCCTCCACACAGGAGTTTGACTGTCAGCAGCAGGAGCCTTATGTTTCATGTGAGACCAGAAAGTAAGAGGAGTGGGGCTGCAGCTGGGATGGCACTGGAGCAGTAGCAGGAGTCAGGTAAGTGTTTATAGAACAGTGTGTAGAACAGGTAGTGAAGAGTTTTTACTTTAATGTATAGAATGCATTCAGGTACAAAACATTTAGACATTAGAACCACCTTTAGGTTAAGATATCAGCCACACATGGATTGCATTGTTTCTATTTAGATTCCATTTAGATTTATACATATGTGTTGAGGTCAGTTTGTTTGTAGTATTGGACAGGTGCATTGTCATACATGAATATACATTTCCTTTGTGAGCTGTTGTGCATCATGTCCCTGATAATGTCAATGATGACGAAAACGCGTCTGAAGGAGCTGAGCTACGTGACATTGCCACGCTCGGGAGCCGGACATTTTGTTGGTTGGAAACAGTCCCTTAGATTCATCTGTTGTCATATGGACATACACGCAATTTTACTTATGCTGTTTGTGAGTACCTTGGCACTTTTTTTTAATTAAACGTTTATGTCTATAATACTGAGCAATGAAGTGTTTTTCGTTTGCCTCTATATCATGTGAGATCTGATTCATCACCTTGGAAGGAATATACCTGATGGATATTGCTATTACAAGACCCCATGAGTCTGACAGCTTGAAGTTAATCATTGTAACTAATGCTTTCTTGACTACTTTTTCAAGTGGTCCAACGCTTGGGGTAAGGGTCAGTGTGTGTCCCTCCTTTTGGTGGTGGTTCTTCCCCTTGGCACCTGTAGTTTGGAATAATATCACCATTTAATGTTTTTAATGACTTAATTTGCTATTGATTGTATTCATATTCTGAATGGTGTATCCACTTCATTCATTTGGTGGATTTTCTATTAGAATAAGCACTGCAATCTTGTTGTATATTTAGCTATTGTTTTCCAGGAAATTATGCAAGCTGCTTTTTATTAAGTGATTCATTCAATTATCTATTATTTATTACGAGTGCGGGTATTTTGAGGTTTTTTTTTATGTGCATGTGTTTCCAACTTTTTGAATTTAGAATTTGACATGGATAATGTTAACAGCCATTGGCCAAGATGTGTTAATACCTATTGCCAATGCAACAAAACACATTATATGCATTTTGTGTCGGTGCCTTTGATTTCCATGGACCTCCCAATGCACTTAGACAATGGAAAAAAACAAACATGTCATATATTTCAAAGTAAACTGCGCTGATGAGAACAGGCACTAGTCTTTTTATGGTAACTCGGACGCATGTGTTTTATTGCATTGTAACGTGTATTAAAATGAAACAGTGTAAATGGACCCTCAATCATTTGACTGATTGAGTTGCATTGTGAAGAGCACAAGTAATAATGCGCAACCATTGGGGTTAATTTACTAAAAGAGTATAGATTGTTCATCTACCAAAGTTAATGTTCACAGAGTATAGAAAATAAAGGGAAGCTTTGTTTACTCTGATCAACCAATCATATGCTAGCTATTTGTATTTAATTCTCCTCACACATGTTTGGGTATATAGTTAACACAGCTTCACATTTTTTAATAAGAGTCACTTTTCTAAGAGTATATCTACCCATTTTTGTCTTGTTTTGGATAGAGTAGGCAAGGTTAAAACCCATGCCAGTAATTTTTTCGCACTTAGTATCTCTTTGGGGACTTTTTCCTTTTCTTCCAGTCTTCAAACACAACAAGACATGATAGGTGATCTCTCTGAAGAAAGATAAATCCTCGCTTAGACAGTCGTCAGTAGAATATGATTCCCCATTGGAAGATTTCCTCTATCATTTTGTTCCAGTGATAACGTAAAATTTTGGATTTTGTCTCACTTGCAGTTCTAGTGACAATGAACAATAGGACAAACAGCAAAGGTGAGGCTTGCATTTTTTTTCTTTATCAGAAACAAAATGTAAGACAAACTTGCTCTAGACCAGTGGTTATTAACCTCGAGTCATGAACCCCTTTAAGACTCTGATGAAATCTTTGGACCCCCTCCCCATAAATATTCACATAAACACAACTTTGCATGCAATAAATATATGTACTTTATTTTAATTAAGTTTGATTGCCCAATACATAGGTGACATATACCAAGTTTGAATAAAGTAAACAGTCTTAACAAAAAACTCACTCCTTTTTATGAAAGAAGTAATGGCCATGAATTACAAAAATGAAAAATAATCACCATGTGCAGATTAAAGGATAAGTTCACCTTTCAAGTGTAGCGCCCCCATAGTGAATAGGTGCTTAGAGAATAGATTTTTGCTAGGAGAAGCAAATTTTTTCAGGCCTCACTGATGCCCAGGCCTGATTGTTTTGACTTTGGCAGGGGAGTGGCCCAGGAAGTGCTGGAGACTGCAGGAAGGAACACCCTTGGTTACTCCTCCCCTTTTCTTCAGAACATTCTGGAAAAAGGGGATGGACAGAGGAGGTGAGACTTTCTGAAGTATGTTAAGGAGCCCTGACCAATTCCCAACCTGAATTGGCAGGGGGCAGGCCTCCTTAAAAACTGTGGTCTACCAGTGGGAGAGAGAAGAGTGTCAGGTGGAAGAGCTGGAGATGTAGCAGGTGCTGCAGAGGCCCTGAGGGAGTCCCCAGTCTGGGGGGGTGACCTTGGGCCTAGAGGCTCAGGAAGTGGAAAGAACCCCTCTTATAACACACAGAGGAGTTCTAACCAAGAAGCAACAGAGAGGCTACAGGAAAAAGGGCTCTATAAAAGGATCCCCCGGTGTTGGTGAGTGACACACCCTGGGAGCTGGAGGAAGTGGACTGGAGAAAACTGGAAGGACAGTGTTGAAAGTCTGAGGAGGTCACCAGAGCCAGTCAGGGGAGTGGTGTCACTGGACAGTGGAGCAGGCCTGAGCAGCTAGGAGGGCTGAGGTGGCCTGGAAGAAGATGGGCTGGGAGCAGTAGTCCATCAACCCTAGCTAGCACAAACATACTCAGCTACACTTTGAGGGCCCATGGCTCTTGCCTGTAATGGGCGGTCCGGAGGTCCTACCAGCATAAACGCAGGCCTCACCATGTGCTGCTTGGCCAGAACAAAGTATGTGCAGGAGAGAGGAACATGGAGGAAAGTGAGAATTGAAGTAAGTCTATGCTGGAGGAAGAAGGAATGTATATACGAAGGTGTATATAGAAGGACCTGTATTCTTGATCCATTGGGCCTCCCACAGTCATCCCTACGCCATCCAAGTTTTATCCCCTAATAAAAAAACAAAAAAACAATGTACTGGCCTGTTCCGTGACTCTGGATAAAAGGAAATGTGTGATGGAGGGCAGAGTTACGGGTGGACCACTACTTCCAGCCACCCCCCCATTGGGGACATTGCCTACACAAGAAAAAATGTGCATTTATTATTTTTTCCTGCAGGAGCCTGGAAAGTATTGCAACCATGATCAGTGGATCAGGGATACCATGTCAGGCTTCTTCAGACAAGTCCTGCAGCTTTCTGGCAATATCTCCATACAGGCTGTCTGTTGAAAGCTGCAGGGCTTGTGAATAAACTTACGAGAGTGCTCACCCGCGCCTTCGTGGTGCATTCAGAAGTACAAGCCACTAGCCGCGGTGGCTGATGGTCCTTGTAGTTCATTCGTCGGGTGCACACCACAGCAGGTGCATGGGGGGACATGATCGCAGGAGTACTTGATATGACAGAACTGGCAGACCGTACTGTAGCTATCATTTTGCTATAGCGCGGTTTGCAAGTGGTTAACCTCTTCAGCCCCGGAAGGATTTCCCATGTTAGGACCAGAGCACTTTTTGCGATTCGGCACTGCGTCGCTTTAACTGACAATTGCGCGATCATGCGATGTTGTACCCAAACAAAATTTGTGTCCTTTTTTTCCCACAAATAGAGCTTTCTTTTGGTGGTATTTGATCACCTCTGCGTCATTTCTGATCACCGCTATAAACAAAATAAGAGCGACAATTTTGCAAAAAAAAAAAATGTTCTTTCTTTTTGCTAAAATACAAATCCAAAAAAATATATATAAAAAACAAATTTATTCATCGGTTTTCGCCGATTTATATTCTTCCCCATATTTTTGGTAAAAAAAAATTGCAATCGGCGTTTATTGATTGGTTTGCGCAAAAGTTGTCGCGTTTACAAACCATGAGAATGAATTTCTGTTTTTTACTGGTAATGGCGGCGATCTGCGATAAATGTCATTGGCGGTGAAGAGGTTAACCTGCAGGGGGCAGTGAAGGGGTTAACTGTGTTCCCTCGGTGTGTTCTAACTGTGAGGGGGCTGGGCTACCATGGGCATAAGAGATCTAACTGATCCCAGTGACGGATCAGTAGATCTTTTAAATGCCCCTGATAGAGCGGGAACTGATGTGTTTCTCTCTGCCGGGTAATTGCGGCTCGCCGGCGGACATCGGGTCTGCCCAAGCCGCAGGCACACTCCTGCAGAGTGCAGCGGGCACAAGAGCTGCACATGCGCGAGCCGCCGTTTATAGACGCTGATTTGTGGAATAGAGCCACACTGCAGCAGTAAATGTATGCGAGCCGGTTGGGAACGGTTAACAAAACTATTTTATTTTTGCTCAAATCTACTACTGCTACTATTGATTACTATATTTACTACTACCATTACTACTACTCTCTTTGTATCTCTCTCCTCCCTTCTCATTATCTAGTTCATTTTAATGGGAAAGTTGTTCTTGTTTGCCTCGAATAAGAAGATAAAACTGTGGAGTGTGGAGATACTCACGAACCCCCTGAAATCCATCCATGGACCACTTAGGGGTCTGTAGACTAAGGTGACCAGACGTCCCCGGTTTCAGGGGACAGTCCCCAGATTGAGGACATTGTCCCCGGACCAAATATTTCCCCGGATTTGTCCCCTGATCGGATTTGAACAGGGGCACAAGCCATTTCAAAGACAGTCAGTGCAGAATTAAAAAAAAAATCTGAATTACACACCCCCACTCTGCTGCTCATACTAGCTTGGGGGGGGGGGGTGTAATTCCCGCTTGTATGTTCTTCTGCCTTTGCTCAAGTCCCGGCCAGCCGCCTGCCTGCCTAACTCCTTGCCTTCCCCAGTGGAGTAATCTTCCTCTGCTCAGTTCCACTCCCCATCCAATAGTAGCCGGGGCCCAAAGAGATGCTGCGAGGTAGGCAGTAGTGGTGACAGGCAGAAAAAAGCAGCTGAGCTCAGGCAGCTGGCACAGAGGGGAAGCGGATCCGATTGTGGGGCTGCCAGTGCCAGTGCCTTCAAGGCTTCAACACAGGTGTGCTTTGGGGGTGTCAGTGAATAGACTACATTGTACTGTGTCTGTCTCTCTGGCATAATGGATGGTATCATACCTCCAGGGCTGCTGTTAGAAATCACGGGGCCCCGTACAGCCTACCTGACAGGCCCCCCCCCCGAAAATATGAAATTCCATTTTTGCTAAAATGCTATGGTTGCAATGTTGTTTTGCAGCCATGGCAGAAATTATACTCTTGCTACAGCCACCCCATGACACCTGTTTTTTGTTATACTTTTTTTAAATTGCTGAATATTAATTTTACTTTGTGAGACCTTATTGCAACTGTGAGCCAAGTGTTTGGCTTGCAGTTGCAGAGCAGCCCCATTGAACTCATTAGGGAGTTTGGTAGGGGGTGCTGCCTGTCAATCTCTGCAGCCTGTGTTAAAAATGTGGCAGCTGTGTAGTAAACAATTGCAGCCACAGCATGTATACAGCTCTAACTATTGTTAGGATTTGGGTGCGCAGCCAGTGATTGTGGTAAATCCATGGTTCAGCTGCCCATGTGAAAGAGTCCTTAGGTTGCATTTACACTTTGCATTTCTTTAAAGTGGTTGTCGTCAGTTAAAAAAAACACCTGCAAGAGAAATGCATAATGAGCTAGTATGCATCGCATACTAGCTCATTATGAAATGCTTACCTTAGTTTGACGCTGTAGCAGAAGTCCCCGAGCACCGCTGTGACAGGTGACATGCTGTGTCCGTCGTATTCCGGGATCCTGGACTCTGACTAATCACAGCCTGGAATCCAGCGCTGTGATTTGCAGGAGCCGCGCTGACGTCACTCACACGCATGTGCATGGGAGCCATCATTTACGGCACACTCCATGAAGAAACGGCCCAGTTGGATGATGTTGGTACATGCAGATACAGGGAATATCTCCTAAACGGTGCAAGTTTAGGAGATATTTCCAGGACCTAAAGGTAATCTTGAATATAGGCTTAGCTGTAGTTTAAAGTGGTTGTCATGACTTGACAACCACTTTAACATGTGAGAAAGAGCACAGGAAATGCATGCTTTGCAGTATATTTTATAAATGCACTGCAAACTTGCATAGTGCTTGTGGTGCCATTAATTGTTAATGGTACCCCAAAATCACTTAGCTGACTTGCGTTTTGTCATGTGGAATACTTGCGAAGCTGCATGCCTGAAAAGAGCATTCTATGGTGCGTTTGTCAAACGTAGGGCAGTACATTCAGGTGAATGGGCTACCCTATGTGTGAAAAAAAATGAGCAGGAACATGTGTCCCCCCCTATGCTAAGTGTGAATGGGGGCCTCAGGGGTAGCATATAGAAATGGTTGGTGCAGACATCTGTCGGGGGGGGGGGGGGAGGGTATATTCACTGACCCCAGCTCCAACACTGCAGTGGTAGCCAGTGCCTAGCAGCAGTTCTAGGCCGGCTCCTGGCACATTCTCCCCCTTTCTGAATGCTGAACTTTCTGCTGCTTCATTCTACTTACCCCCTTCCAGCAGAAGCACTACAATAACTAGCATTGCAGCCAGCACTGCTAGTTACAGTGCACACAGAGCACAGTGTGGGGGTTGGCAGAGCTCAGGACCCAGGGAGGAACAGAGAACTTCTTACCTCGATCTTTCCTTCCTCATTGCAAGAGATAACACTGCCATGCCAATCACAGGGGGAGGGGAGGGGGAGTTACAGTACCTGGCAGTGGAAATGGCAAAGGCAGAGAGAGACTCTTCAGCTGTCCCTGCTGCTCCAAAATCGGAACACAGCCCGAGAACAAAGGCAGCATGGGACAACTTTCTAATAAATTAACTGTGGGCAAGTTTGCAGCACTGATCCCCTGCACAGCATCCCAGGGAGAAATCCAGCAGCACTGTAGGGGACTCACAGGAATCACAAGGCAGTACAGTCGGCTCTCCTCTCGTGCAGGTGGCCGGGCCCCCCTCTGGACTGGGGCCCCCTACAGGAGGGCCGGCTGTACTGCCTTATCAGCGGCCCTGCATACCTCACAGGCAGAAGGCAATCTATCATGGCTCTGGTTGGCATTGCACTGCCACAGTGTGACACATAACATGGCTGCTGGGACAGGGATCTGTGCCTTCCCTTAGTAAAAACAAACTCCACTACAATGAGAAAACACTTGTTAGGCACACATTTAACCCTTTGATTGCCCTAGATGTTAACCCCTTCCCAGCCAGTGTCATTAGTACAGTGACAGTGTATATTTTTAGCCCTGATCACTGTATTAGTGTCACTGGTTCCCACAAAGTGTGACTTAATGTCAGATTTGTCCGATGCAATATTGCAGTCCCGCTATAAGTCGCTGATTGCCACCATTGCTAGTAAAAATAATGTCCCCGGATTTCATTTTAATAATATGGTCAGCTTACCATAGACCCCTGTTCTAGACAGACTTTAACATCCTCTGCTCCTTTAGTAATCCAACCCCATTATGTAGCACTTCACATCAGTAAACAGAGCTTGTGGATGCAAATATGGCTGCTCACATTAACATATAAAATTAAAAATACATTAGTTAAAATGTTTAAATAAATTGATAAGATTATTTTCATCAACTGGATCTCTTTTTACATACAGTAACTATATAAAAAATGAGAACACTATATGTATATTCCCTTTAATAGCACCAAGAACTTTCACACTGTGCGTCTTATACTTTATGTACTCTGGCTTGTATCTTTTAAGTGAACAGAGAAAGAACACAACTCCTGGCGGCGACAAGCCTTGCTAGACCATCTCTGCTGATGAATGGCACATTTCTGTAAACAACGGAAGGTGCCGTAATGGACAGTAGAAGGTTAATCACTTTCGCTCCATCTTTGCTCACTGCTATCCTGTATGGAGCAGTAATAATAACAATTTAAAACAAATATGGTAATTTTGCCACCTTAAGAGCCCTTCGTGTTGCCTTTTATCTTCTGCAAAGCATTGGATAATGCAGGCTGACACATTACTCATAATGAAATCTCCTTATTTTGAATTCCTTTTCACACAACTTGGCGAGAGAGGTTTAAAAATTAATTTTCTATTGGCATACTGGCTGCGTGTTGAGAAGCTGAGACGTCTTATAAGGTCCTGCTGAGACTGCCGGGCATGAATAAGCAATTAGCGGCAGATCTGGTGCAACTAAAAGAAGCATCTGAGTGTGAAATACAAAATGCTGAAGATTCTGGTGAGTTTAGATTTCAGGAGAGGAGGCCAGGTTAACTCTTGCAGGTATACTAGCATTTTACTGTGCACCTGGCAGTTGTGTTTTAAAATTAGCTTGTTTTTAAAAAAAAAGGCCTTCTCAAGGGAGTTATTGACCAGAATGGGTGCCACCAATTAGACATGTGCAGAACGAAAAAAGATTGCTTAGTTTTGTTTCGATTCCTTATTTGCATAAATGAATGTAGTTAGATTTGTTTCATTCATTTAATTCATCTTGTTTATTCATTTTTGAATCGATTCAAAAAGTTTTAGAATCAATTTCGCATAGTTTTTGAATTCGAAAAGTTTTCAAATTCGAATAGTTTTCCAATTTCCAAAGAGAATAAAATAGAATAGAAAATAAAGGAATAGGATAGAAAAAATCTAATACAATAGAAAAAAATATAACAGAAAATAAAAGAACAGAATAGAATAGAGTAGAACAGAACAAAATAGGATAGAAAATAAAAGAACAGAATAGAATGAGATAGAATAGAAAGAAGAAAAAAATAGAACAGAATAGAAAGATTATAAAATCTTCTGAAATTCGAATAGAATAGAAAAAATAGAATTAAAAAAACAATAGAATAGAATAAAAATAATATAACCATTTTCCAAAATTCAAATAGAATCAGTTCGCATTTGAATAGAATAGAAAATAATAGAGTAGAATAGAAAATAGAAAATAGCACAATAGTTTAGAAAAAAACAACAGAATAGAATGAATATAGCCATCTTATTATTCTAGTCTATTATTTTATATTCCATTCAAATTCAGATTGATTCTATTTGAGTTTTGGGAGTGTTGGGGGTTAATAATGTGTCCTCTGAAACTAGTGTTGAGGGTTAATAATGTGTCCGCTGCAATCAGTGCTGGGGGCTAATAATGCGTCCGCTTACATCAGTGTTGGGGGCTAATAATGCGTCCTCTGACACCAGTGTTGGGGGTTAATAGTGCGCCCGCTGATCACCAGTGTTGGGGGTTAATAATGCGTCTGCTGACACCAGTGTTGGGGGTTAACAGTGCATCCGCTGAGACCAGTGCTGGGGGTTAATAATGTGTATGCTGACACCAGTGTTGGGGGTTAATAGTTAATCCGCTGAGACCAGTGCTGGGGGTTAATAATGCGTCCGCTGACACCAGTATTGGGAATTAATAGTGCGTCCTCTGAGACCAGTGTTGTGGGTTAATAGTGCGTCCGTTGAGACCAGTGCTGGGGGTTAATAATGCGTCTGCTGACACCAGTGTTGGGGGTTAATAATGCATCCACTGGGAACAGTGTTGGGGGTTAATAGTGCGTCCGCTGAGACTAGTGCCAGGGGTCAATAGTGCCTTTGGTGGGCACTGGTAGGCTGCATTTGGTGGGCACTGGTAGGTTGGGGGTCGTGACCAGAGTTGCCTGCGTGATA
>BLSH010551529.1:761424-772198 GCA_018402905.1 Glandirana rugosa | reverse complement strand
GGTTTCATTTAAAGTGATACACACATTTTGCAGAACAGTGATATGGGTACTCCCGGCTTATTTATACTTTTTTGACACCGTTTGAAGATGATTTTAGAACAGTTCTATGGCCTCTAATGTTAATTAATACTTTTCAGACCCATTTTGAAGATGATCTCCATTTTTGCATTTTTTATGTTTTTATTTTTTTAAAAATATTTAAAGTTATTTCCCTGTCCCCATTTCTTTGTAGGGCACTTGTCCCACCCTTACCCACATTTTCCTTCCTTTTGCAGACCTCTAGGACCTTCCTGGGCTTTTTTACAGCATTTTTAAGATTTTTCATTAAAATTACCAGAACCCCGGACCCGAACCCGGACTTTTTTTGAAAAGTCCGGGTCCCGGACACCCCAAAGTTCGGTACGGACCCGAACTTTACAGTCCGGGTTCGCTCAACTCTAGTCACCAACCCTAATGCAATTCACTCCTACATAGAGCTTATTTATAATATAAGCTCCTCAAAGGAATGAAGATAACACCAGATGGGTGAGTCCGTGCAACTTTTTTTCAATAACCCTAAATACTGGCTTTTAAACGGTGAGTGGCTTCCTCCCATTGTTTTGAAGACTGCAGTGTTATATATGGAGCGGTCCATGATTGATTGGAAGCCTACACCTGATGCTGGTTATGCTTGTAGCAGAATACACCTTTTCTAATATACTGAACATTAAGAGCCGGTTCACACTACAGCGACTTGGGAGGCGACTTGTGTCGCCCCCAAGTCACCCCAAGTTACTTGACAAGTAAAATCCCATAGAAGGGAATGGGAGCGGTCTTAATGTACACTACTGAAGTCGCTCTGACTTCAGAAAAGGTTTCTGTACTACTTCAAGGCAACTTCTATCCGACTTGTGCCCTTAGAATTCAATGAAAGTCTCCTCCAAGTCTGATACCCCATTTATATTGAAGCAACTTTACAGGAAAAAGAAAAAGAAATTACCCTGGCAACAGCCTCCCTTTAGGGTTACCACCTCATCCCTTTAAACCCGAACACATATGAATTACACAGGTTCTGTGGCTGATTAAGGTGGTAATTAAACTCACTTGGTGACTTATCTGCATTTAATCAGCCCCAAAACCTGTGTAATTCATATGTGTTCGGGTTTAAAGGGATGAGGTGGCAACCCTACCTCCCTTCCTTCTCTGATTGGCCATAGGCAAAGTCGCCTGCCATTGAGGTCGCTTTGAGTCGTGTTGTATGTCGCCCAAAGTCACACTGAAGTCGCGTTCAAATTGCCTGCAAAGTCGTGCCTGAAGTCGGATCGCTCTAGTGTGTACCAGCTCTTAAGGTCTACTTAGGCCCCTTTCACACGAGCGGAGCCCATTTTGACAGGCTCCGCTGCTCAGCGGGGATCCATCCGTTTATCCCCGCTGAGCCGGCAGATGACAGGACAGTCTCTGTACTCTGTGCATGGATGGAAAATAGGGTTTCCATCCGTCTGTTTTTGGCGGATCGGGTGTCAGCGGACATGTCACTGCTGACATCCGTCGCTCCATAGAGAACAATGGAACGTCCGTTCGGGTCCGCCTGAAAAACTGATAGGTGGACCCAAACGATCCGCTAGTGTGAAAGGACCCTAAGACTCATTGATACCTTAGTTCGTATAAATAAGTTAATATTAGGGATGGGCTGATTGATTCTCACCAGAACACGGCGAACAGGCAAAAAGTTCTACCGAACATGCGAACCCTATTAAAGTCTATGGGGCACGAACATGAAAAATCAAAAGTGCTTATTTTAAAGGCTTGTATGCAAGTTATTGCCATAAAAAGTGTATGGGGACCCAGGTACTGCCCTAGGGGACATGTATCAATGCAAAAAAAAAGTTTTTAAAACTATTGTTTTTTTCTGGAGCAGTGATTTTAATGCTGCTTAAAGGAATACAATGAAAATGGAATATTCCTTTAAATATCATGCCTGGGGGGTCCCCTTAGTCTGACTGTAAAGTGGTGCATCTGTACGATGTCTAGAACATGCCACGGCAATACTGGTATTTCTAAAGGAAAAAATGTAATTTAACCACTTCAGCCCCGGAAGGATTTCCCACTGTAGGACCAGAGCACTTTTTGCGTTTCAGCACTGCATCGCTTTAGCTGACAATTGCACAGTCGTGTGACGTTGTACCCAAACGAAATTTGCGTCCTTTTTTTCCCCAAAAATAGAGCTTTCTTTTGGTGGTATTTGGTCACCACTGCATCATTTCTGATCACCTCTATAAACAAAAAAAGAGCGACAATTTTGCAAAAAAAACACAATATTTCTTGCTTTTTGCTATAATCCAAATCCCAAAAAATATATAAAAAAACAAATGTATTCATCGGTTTTGGCTGATTTATAGTCTTCCTCATATTTTTGGTAAAAAAAAAAATTGCAGTCGGCATTTATTGATTGGTTTGCGCAAAAGTTGCCGCGTTTACAAACCATGAGAATTAATTTCTGGTGTTTTTACTTTTTTTTTTATAGTAATCTCGGCGATCTGCGATTTTTATCAGGACTGCAATATTGGGGCGGACATGTTGGATATTTTTGACACTTTTTTGGGACCAATGACATTTATACAGTGATCAGAAACTTAAATATCCACTGATTACTGTATAAATGTAATTGGCAGTGAAGGGGTTAACCTGCAGGGGGAGATCTAGGGGTTAACTGTGTTCTCTAGGAGTGTTCTAACTGTGAGCAGGCTGGGCTTTCAGGGGCATAAGAGGTCAAACTGATCCGTTCTATCCCTCTGGCAGCTCAACGCGGCTCGCTGGCGGAAATCGAGTCTGCCAGAGCTGCGGGCACACTCCTCCAGAGTTCGGCGGGCACGAGCGCGCGCCAACGCACTCACGCTCCCTAGCTACCTGTCCGTAAATTGCCATCTATTTACAGCGATTCGTGAGACAGCTCCAAACTGCCACAGTAAATATACTGCACGTGATTTGGCAGTGGTTAAACTTGCTCACGGGTGTAATGTATTGCCGGATCCCGGTAATATAGATAAAAAAAAAATGGTGTGGGGTCCCCCCAGTCCTTACCAGGCCCTTATCCGAGCAAGTAGCCTGGAGGTCAGGATGGGGGGGGGAGAGCGAGTGCCCCCTCCTGAACCAAACCTGGCCACATGCCCTCAACATGGGGAGGGTGCTTTAGGGTCCCTCCCAAAGCACCTTGTCTCCATGTTGATGGGGACAAGGGCCCCTTCCCGACAACCCTGATCGGTGGTAGCCGGGGTCTGCGGGCGGGGGGCTTATCAGAATCTGGAAGCCCCTTTAACAAGGGGGCCCCCCCTATGTAAATGGGTATCGGGTACATTGTACCCCTACCCTTTCACCAAAAAAGTGTCAAAAAGTAAAAACCACAAGAGACAGTTTTTGACAATTCCTTTATTAAAAAAGAAAAAAAAGATCACAAACGCCATGATACATGCTAAAATTGAAGCTACCATCGGCAACACCATTCCCAAATTCGAAAAACAATGGCTGCCATGGGCCAAACACTTTCTTCCCCCGGATCTAGACAGTGAGCTCCTGCTACCATAGATGCTATGACCCACTACTCTCTCAATCTACTGGGATGAAATAAACTGTCGAGTGATCTCCACCCGATATCCCCCTCCCCCCCCCCTGCCCAGCTCCCTCCTCTATACCCCCTCTTCTTCATCTTTTTTCTTTTTCCTTTCTCTCCCCTATACTCTTGTACTTTTTACAAATGTTTTGCAGTCAACCTAAAGACCAACTGGTTATTCTTCAGACTAGAATACAAGCTCTACCATGTATGTTATGCTACAAATGTTCTTAACGTGTAATGCTAACCACACTCCAAGTTTCCACCCCTTTCTTGCCCCCCTCCCCCCCTACCGAGTGTGGCATCCTAGGGACCTACATATTGTTGTACTCTAATGTTTGACTACACTGTATCAGACTATATTGGTCTTTATACTTGTTAAACTGCTTTCTTTTCTAATAAAAACTTTGAACAAGTAAAAAAGAAAAAAAAAGTGTCCCAAGATGTATATCCATCGTCAATCACGTCGCCTGATGGACCTGATGAATTGAAAAAACAAAAAAGCTCTGCCTTGACTGCTGTCTCTTTGCTTTGACAGCTGTTACTGTATATAGGCAAGGTTAGGGTCAATTGGCGATGTAAATGAGTGACGCTGCCCCCCTTTGACTCCACATGATGTCACATGATGTCAGAAGGGGACGGGGCCACCCAGTTACATCACCGGGTGACCCTGCCCTTGGCTATAAATAAACTGTCAAAGCGCAGAGAGCGCAGACTGCGGGTAGCCTTCAATGGGAGAGGAAGTGTTTTGGATTTTTCTCTATGAAATTTTGCAAATGTAGCACCCTCTAGGCAGGTAGGTGCTAGAGGTGAGTTTTATTTGGAATTATAGGTAAATTTAGGCAGGCCTGGATGTTTGCTAGGCCTGTTTGTTTTGATTCTGGGCTGGGAGTGGCTCAGGGTAGGGCTGGGTGCAGTTGCGGCTTGTGTTTTTTCGTTTGGGGGGGCTACAAATAACCACCCCCGTGACACCTCAAAGCCCCCCAACCCCCCTCCCCGCTCACTGGCGGTCCACTTTCCCAATCTAGGTAGCGTGCAGTGGGCAGCGGACACCGGTGGACATCAGGCTGCGGCAGGCATCGGGTAGCAGCTCCTGTCTGTGTCTTCTCCTCCTCCTTGGCAGACATCAGGTTGCGGCGGGAATCAGGTAGTGGCTCATGTGTTTTCTCCTCCTCCCTCCTTCTCTGCTGTGCATCTCCTCCCCTCCTCCTAGGCATCCAATAGGATCTCAAAACATCAAACCCACTTCCTGATTGGCCGGGAGGAGGATCAGTGTTGCAACAGCGGATATTCAAACAAGAGAGCAAGGAGAGGACAGCAGGAGAGAGCACTACTAGGAGGGCTGGTCAGTGAAACACAGTTGGGAGGACTGGGGAAGCACACCTGAGAGGACTGGGAGATTGCAGACATAAATTGTTGCAGAACCAGAAGAGTGGACTGTGGTGGAAGGGGAAGTGGAGTTGGGGCAGCTGCAGCCAGGAGGGTTGGCAGGGCTGAAGAGGGCTTACTGGGATCAGTAGTCGCAAGTGGGACAGCTAGCATCTGAACCTTCTCTACACTATAGGGGCCCGTGGTCCCTGCCTGCAAAAGGCAATTGCTAGGGCCTGGCTGAGTCAATGTCAGACCTAACCACTTCATGGTAGCTGTACCTGTGGATTAAAGAGGAAGCAGGGTGCGTGGGGAGAAAGACCTGAGGATTAAATAGGAAGCGATGTGCAGGAGGAGAAAGACCTGCAGACTAAAGAGCAAGCGATGCGCAGGAGGAGAAAGACCTGAGAATTAAAGAGGAAGCGATGTGCAGGAGGAGAAAGACCTGAGGATTAAAGAGGAATTGATGTGCAGGAGGAGAAGGGCCTGGGGATTAAAGAGGAAGTGATGTGCAGGAGGAAGTTGAAGGAGTATGTACAGGGAGTGTACATAGTTATCCCAAAACGAATTGCATTGATTCACGCTTTTCCCTAACCCCATCCAAGTTAATCCCCTCAATAAAAATACAAAAAAAAAAAAGTGTATGGACTGTTCAGTGACTCTGGATGCTTGAGAAATTGAATGCCTGGCTGGGACAGGCAGACCTTTACATTCAGTAGCCCCTACGGGAGTACCGCTACACAAATAAGTATTACTTTTTCATAAACTTGGGATAAAATTGATACTGCTACCTATCTTTGTTAAAAATAACCCAAATTAATAGATATTATTTAATCTATGTGAAAGTTATAGAACATGGGGTGATGGTTGGCGCTTGATGTTGCACTGGCGTGAATGGGAATGGAGGGAAGGCTCTGTGAAGAGTCCAATTAGTTTAGTCCTTGTGGTGCAATCCAGTGGTGGGGGTGGGTTGGAGGACCGGGGGGCCTGGTCTCACAAAGGGCAGCTGGTGTATGACGCTGAGGAAGCCTCTGCACTGTAACAAGAAGAAAAACAGAGCGCCTCTAAGTGCGGACGGTTTATAAGGTACTCACAAACAGATGAGTGTTATCAGCATTGCATTGTAAGTCACTGCGCACTACTTTAAGGGTCCTGCGTGGGCTTTTCTGGCAAGTGATGGTAGTTGCTTGATAAATCCAGCAAGTCATGGGGTGAGGCATGCGGCGACATGTTGTTGGAGTGGATGCTCCCTGTTCAGGCCGATCTCACGCCTTGTTCTTTGGGGTC
Organism: Glandirana rugosa; assembly: GCA_018402905.1. Taxonomy (NCBI): domain Eukaryota; kingdom Metazoa; phylum Chordata; class Amphibia; order Anura; family Ranidae; genus Glandirana; species Glandirana rugosa. The sequence goes on along the minus strand of BLSH010551529.1, from coordinate 765,957 downwards.
AAGTTATAAAGTCTACAAGCTATGGTGCAAATCATAAAAATGTAATCAATCTTGATGTACTGATTTCTTGAGGCTATGAAACCCCAAGTACAAATACCTCCCAAATGGCCCCTTTTTGGAAAGTAGACACTCCAAGGTATTTAGTAAGAGGTATAGTGAGTTTTTTGAGGCTGTCATTTTTTCCCACAATTCTTGGGAAAATTAAGAAATGATTTTTCAATACAAAGCAGGAAGTGGATATACCACACATGTCATCTGTTAAAACTCCACAAGATGTCCCCACCATGAAAAGGGAATAACAGGCACATCTACAACTTCCTGTGGGCCTGTTCTGTTTAATCAATGGGATGGACCAAGGGTGAAAGTAAAGGTCACGCTCATTATTTATAAGGGAGCGTAGTGAACGGAAGTCGCAGCTTTTGACAATGCCGATAAATCAGACGAAATGCGTCAAGCTTACTTCCGTATAACATTACCAGAGGCCCAGGGGAGATAAGCGTGCCATGGACAGCTATTAACGCGTATCACCTCCCAAGGAGGGGGGCCATACAGGACATTTCTGGAACATTCTTTTCCCATTTAAAGTTTTTTGTAACCTTTTAACTATTTGTAAGTATGGAATAAAAAATCTTTTTAAATGTTATCACGCAATGAGGAGCTCAATTTTCTGATTCCCTCCCTGCTAACATCACCAACAACAATCTCATGGAGATCCAGAGGATCCAGCTTACCACGCTGCCAAGGGAAGGGTCCCCCCTAAGAGACCCACAAGTCATTTTGACTTGTTTTTGCCATAAGGCTAACACGTCCAACATCTCTGGTGAGTGAATTATACTCCCGGTTTGCTGTGAATTGGAAACACTGGGATCACCGTCTCAAGAAGCACAAGAGCACAGAGCACTTTATTTATATAAGGACTTTTTGCACAATTTGTATTAGTTGATTGAACTATCTATAGTAGCAATTTATTCACTGTAAGCACCTTAAAATGTGTTTTAGATAAACGAAAGGCATATGCAAAAGGGTAATAGGAGGCAGACCAGCGCTGTTTATTATTGATTTTTTTTATGCAGGGAGCACCATCAGGCATTCTAGGTGCATAAATTACACATCTAATTTCATTCTTACCTATCACACTTTTGAAGGTCCTGGAGCACCAGGACAGTGGAATTACCCACAAAATGACCCCATTTTGGAAAGAAAACACCCCAACATATACTCTATGAGGCATGGGCTTCAGATAGATACTTGGGTAGTCTAATGAGCTGGAAACAGGTACTCGGGTACTCTGTTGGGCTGCAGGAGGGAGTGTTCCTGCTGGAGTCATTTTGCAATGCACCAGTAGAGAAGTGGTTGAAATCCATACCAGGCGCCCCCACCCCACGCCGTTTTTTCTGCATTTTTTTCCTATTTACATAAAGGTGCATAAAAATTGGGCCTTGGGCGTTGGTGGTGCCTGAACACTGTAACCTCTGACAGTTACTCTTTCTGGGCGCAGGAACAGGCCCTGCTGTTTAAAATGAGAAAAAAAATTGAAATTACATGCACCTGTCAAACAGGTGGAGAAAAATTGGGCCTCTTCTGCATGTTGTTGCTCAATAACACAGCCAGCACCGGAAAAAAGGAGAAGCGTGCCCCGCCTGCAGAGGATGCACCATGTCCATGATCACCACTTTTCACTGTAAACACAGAGGCTGCTTGATTCCTTAAGTGGCCCGTGATCGTCTCCCTCTCCTTGTTGGCCTTTCGGACATGATGAGGATTTTTGTGCTCGGTGCACTATAAACTGTTCTATTATAGTTTTCTTTTAATAAAGAAAATAAGGGTGCAGCAATTGTGCAAAATTATGTTTTTCTTACTGCTGCAAAAAAAAAAACAACTAAAATAAAATAAATGTCAATAAAAGGCAAAAAGATAACAAACAGTGGAGACGTAGAAGAAAAACCACCTGCGACTCAGAACATGGCAGCAATTATGCAGAATTTTTTTTTTTTTTTTTTGCTGCTGGAAAAAAAAAAAGTCAACCCCCCCCCCAAAAAAAGGACACCACTGCTTACGCAGAAAGAGGAACACTTGCGACACAGAAGGGGGGGGGGGGGGACAGCTATTATGCTCTAAATATTCTTAGTGCTGCTGCGGCACCAAAAAAACAAAAAATAAATCAAGAAAAAAAAAAAAGTACATCACTGCTGTGCTGACGCAGAAGGAATAACACTTGCGGCACAGATGGGAGAGCACTAATAATGCAGCAACAGAACCTGATACTGCAAAAAAAAGAAAAGAAAAAAAAATGATTAATGGAAAAGGAATCAGTGGTGACACAGAAGTGTTGTACACACCAACACTTCATTAGCACCACAACTGTGTTATTCACACTACACAACACTGTGTTATACAGACCGCTCTACACTGTATTATATACTCTGCCCTACTTTGTGCTATATACTCTGCCCTACATTGTGCTATATACTCTGCAGTACACTGTACTATATACTCTGCAGTACATTGTGCTATATACTCCACAGTACACTGTTCTATATACTCCGCAGTACACTGTGCTATATGCTCCACCCTACGCTGTGCTATATACTCCGCCATACACTGTGCTATATACTCTGCAGTACACTGTGCTATATACTCTGCATTACACTGTGCTATATATTCTGCAGTACACTGTGCTATATACTCTTTAGTACACTGTGCTATATACTCTGCAGTACACTGTGCTATATACTCTGCAGTACACTGTGCTATATATTCTGCAGTACACTGTGCTATATACTCTGCAGTACACTGTGCAATATACTCTGCAGTACACTGTGCTATATATTCTGCAGTACACTGTGCTATATATTCTGCAGTACACTGTGCTATATACTCCGCCCTACACTGTGCTATATACTCTGCAGCACACTGTGCTATATACTCCACCGTACACTGTGCTATATACTCCGCCCTACACTGTGCTATATACTCTGCAGTACACTGTGCTATATATTCCACCCTACACTGTGCTATATTCTCCGCAGTACACTGTTATATACTCTGTCCTACACTGTCAAATATACTCTACCCTACACTGTTATATACTCTACACTACACTGTCATATATACTCTGACTTACACCATTTTGTATACATTGTGCTGACTGACTGCACACTGTACTAACTACCCTACATATTCTCAATTCATAAACACTGTGGGGTTGATTTACTAAAGGCAAATCCACTTTGCACTACAAGTGCACTGCAAGTGCACTTGGAAGTGCATGTAGAAGTGCAGTCCCTGTAGATCTGAGGGGAAGATCTGAAATGAGGGGAAGCGCTGCTGATTTTATCATCCAATCATGTACAAGTAAAAATGCTGTTTTTTATTTTCCTTCCATGTCGCTCTCAGATCTACAGGGACTGCACTTTCAAGTACACTTGCAGAGCACTTGTAGTACAAAGTGGATTTGCCTTTAGTAAATAAACCCCTATATATCGCCGCTGTGTAAGCAGCCTTATATAGTGTTTGGCATGGACTTAGCCCCTGAGCCATGATTGGCCAAAGGCACCCTGCCTTTGGCCAATCATGGCTCTCAAAGTACATCTCACAGTGCATTATGGGGCGCTTTACGGTGGGCAAACTTCCCGCGAGCGCCCCATGTGTTCGCTTGTACTACGAACAAACGAACACCCAATGTTCGACTCAAACTTACGTTCGACTCAAACATCGGGACCATCCCCAGGTATTATATATCAGATTAGGGTGGTATGGTGGCTTAGTGGTTAGCACTCATGTAATGCAGCATAGGGGACCCTATCTGCAAGGAGTTTGCATGTTCTCCCTGTGCTTGTGTTAGTTTACTTCAGTTTCCTCCAACATTCTAAAGACCTGCTTTTAGGTTAATTGGCTTCTGCCTAAGTTTGCCTTAGTATGTATGCACATGTGCTATAGCATGTTGCCCCAGTTCTGAGCAATTTGTTGAGTGGGATCCCCTCACGTGGGATTGGGATTTTTACAGGCAAACTGAATAATAAATCATTTTATATAAAAAATTATAAAGGTTTAATGGTATACATTAAAATAATACAATACAATTACTGTATTACATATCATTTAAAACAACATATAGATATCTGGGGCGGGAATTTGAACAAAATGAATGGAATGATATATGGGCCAATACCAAAAAATCTTCACCAAGCATTCTAGCGGTGGAAACGAACTATAAAGTACTTTCCAGGGTAAGGTAAGTAAAACAAGTTTAAGGGCGGGGTCTATAGATATACAACAAAATTTACTATACATTATGTCATTAACATAACATAATAAAATTACATATGGTAATTTGGAAATATTAAAAAATATATTTTACTAAATAATAAGTCAAACGGACATTTTTAGGGTTAGGGTGCACTCCCCTAGGGTGAGTTGTTTAACGAGTCTTGACCCCGTTGTACGATATCGTGTACACGTATGTATGATTCCGTTTGAATCCGTCTTCGGTTAATTGGATTTTCGTCCAGAAATCTTACAACCTCCTTTGAC
>BLSH010551529.1:717648-739029 GCA_018402905.1 Glandirana rugosa | reverse complement strand
CCAAGGGGGATTTGCTGAGGCCCTGGAACGCGCAGATGGTTATCTGTGCAATATTATCACGTGCATATAATGTTATTGATGGACCGGGGAACCTGCAAATGCTTAATAATGAAATGTAACCTTTTACGTATTCTCTACTTTTGTATTATCATGTTATAACTGGATATTGAAATGTTTTGACCATTTTAATCATGTTATGACCGCTTATTGAAACGTTCTGATCATTGTTTGTATAGATATGTACCTCTGATTACTAAATAAAATTGCCTATTACCACGATCCACAATTATCTTGTTACCCATTATGTGTGTCATATAAAGTCCCAATTTTCCTCTTTCTTAAATACTGAAATAGGGATGGAAATGCATGACCCTACCATGTCATGATTTCGGCAAAGTCCCAATAGTCTTTCCCCAATCTCCCCTCTTGTATAGATATCAGGGATGGACACACATGATGGCTACAGTTTTGTTATATTCCAGGCCCTCTGGTCTCCAGCCTCCTTAGTTAGGTCCCCATGTGGACCCTCATATTTTATAGCAACTTTGGTTTTCCCCTATTTACAATGTGGTACATCCTGGTACTGGTTTTAACCTCTTTATCATGCCTCTTGCCTCTGTGCCCTTGTGGGTCGGCGGCCGTCCTGGGGTGCATGGCGGGCCCGGCTTTGACCGGTCCGGGGGCTGCGACGCACACCGGGGTCTTTCCCTCCCCCCCCCCAACCCGGCGGACACGGGTGTGGGGAGATGTCTGTAGACTGGGGGGTGGGTTCGTCCACGCTGTGTGTCGGCGCCACGCAATCCCGTCCTCTATGCTGCCTCCCACATGCATGCAGCACTGACGGGGTTATCCACACTCGCAGATGCGAATGGGGGCGGACCGCGGGTCTTCCAGACTGGGCGGTGTCTCGTGATGGGCGGTTCCCCTCCACCTGTCGCTCTGACGTGCGTGGCGTTGGCGGGTGGATGGGCGGCGGCTCCTATTTCAGGGGGCGTCCGGTGCCGGGGTGGACACCTCCAGCAATTTCACACACTCACAACTCGGTCATGGCTCTGGCTTTCAGCACACCACAGGTAATTCGGTCTCTACCACTGGCTCACCCCTCTTATGGGGTTGGTGGGGCACAGTGCTTTTCATTCATTTCTATTCCCACATTCACGGTGTTCCTCTTTCCTACACACCCTGTTGTTTGCATTTCTGCCTCTAGTCTTTGCCTCTACCTTTTACACACTATTGTTATATCATTCCCTCTGCACGCACACACACTTTCCCGCTTTCCCCTTATCCCCACACTGGTCTCACACTTTTTCCACCTACATTGGGTCATTCACAATTTTTTCACTCTTACATAGGCACACACTGCTGGAGGCCTCCTCCCCGTGCCGGGCGCCCCCTGGTCGTGGTTGCTGCCCTACCCCTCGCCTCAGCCCCCGGACCCATCGATCCCGGGCGTAGCCTGCGCCCCGGTGGTCCCTGGCCACTGCTTGGATATGGTAGGTAGAGCCATGAATAGGTACCCCTGGGGTGGTGGGATATCCCTCCCCCTTCACCCTTATGATGTTTACAGTCAACCATTGTTTCTCATCTATTTCAGATGAATATTTTACCTGCTCCTGATGAGTGATTGTAACTATCACGAAACGCGTAGAGCTACTCACTACTCATTGTGCTATGACTTATCAACAATATGATTACCTTATCGGCTAATCCTTTGCCAAGGGGGATTTGCTGAGGCCCTGGAACGCGCAGATGGTTATCTGTGCAATATTATCACGTGCATATAATGTTATTGATGGACCGGGGAACCTGCAAATGCTTAATAATGAAATGTAACCTTTTACGTATTCTCTACTTTTGTATTATCATGTTATAACTGGATATTGAAATGTTTTGACCATTTTAATCATGTTATGACCGCTTATTGAAACGTTCTGATCATTGTTTGTATAGATATGTACCTCTGATTACTAAATAAAATTGCCTATTACCACGATCCACAATTATCTTGTTACCCATTATGTGTGTCATATAAAGTCCCAATTTTCCTCTTTCTTAAATACTCAGATGGGATGGTGACAAGTACTCAGGTACTCAGATGGGATGGTGACAGGTACTCGGGTACTTTGATGGGTTGGTGACAGGTACTCGGGTACTTTGATGGACAGGTGACAGGTACTCGGGTACTTTGATGGACAAGTAACAGGTTTTCTGATGGGCTGTGACAGGTACTTTGGGTGGTGACAGGTCCTCTTTATTAGGGGGGTGATCAGTGTGCTTGGTGTGTACATCTGGCGGTAACAAGCTGTTATCGCAATCTCCCTCTCACACACACACCCGGTCACAGCTCCTTAGCGCGGTTTGTTTACATCATGCAACCGGCTGTGATTGGACACAGCCGGTCACGTGGTAAAGAGCCAATTCCATTGGCTCTTTACACTGATCAGAGCTGGGCTTTGTCTGAGGGACAAGCCTCAGCCCCGATCGCCGCGCTCCGCACCCCTTAGGGCACGCACGAGCGGCCTGCACGCTGATGTCGGTAGTGACCGTCTGTGATTAGACACAGCCGGTCATGTGGTAAAGAGCCAAATCTATTGGCTCTTTACCCCAATCGGGGGGGGGGCACAACCCCCGGGGACACAATTGATCCCCCCCAGGGGCCCGCAGTAGCGGCGAGAAGCGGTCGACATCTTATGACGTTGGCCCGGATCGACGAAGGGTTCCTGCTGACGTCATTTCACAATGACTTGGTAGGGAACGGGTTAAAGCACCTGTGCAAGATAAAGGAAAACCTGAAAACCTGGCCTGTTGGGGATACTTGAGGACTGAGGTTGTGAACCACTGATCTATACATTATTATTTATTCTTTTATTTATTTATTTTTGCAGGGGTTCTGCTTTAAAGGAAATCTGTCCTGTGAAAACGTGCAGGCAGACGCTTCTTTTGAAAATGCTAGCTGCCTGGCTGATCTGCAGCATTTTCCCTGAATATGCATACAATAAGGATTTTTGATCTCTCCCTGAATATACATACAGTAAGGATTTCTAATCTCTGACTTTGTATATTGCTTTTCTAGGTCAGAGAGAAAATATAAATGGCAGAGACAGAGAGGCAACTAACATTTTCAGAAAAAGGTCACCAAAGGCAGTGCCTGTAATTCCCCTAGTGCAAGATTCCTTTATTTGCAGTACTTTTATTGCTATAAAAGAGCCAAATAATATAACTTTTAAATAGGTAAGCACTGTAATTGGGAATTGTATATGCTTAATGTAAATGTATATCTTTGCTCTATTTCTTAATGCTGTGCTCACTGTGCTGCCACCAAGCCTGATGCCTGTCACTCACATCATGTTACTCCAACAAGCGCCATCATTCCAATTAGTCGAGCAGATACAGAGTTGTCGTCATGAGATGCACAATACACTTGCTGACAGAAATCTGCACTTTTAACTTCCCGCATCCATTGCAGGGAGGCAACGCTCGTGCACAATCTATTTATAAAAGCAGAAATGGCAAAATTAGGACAATGTGCCCGTATCCAGATTGTGTTTGTCAAGTGTCACAAACTAATGGTAGCCCAGCCACCACTGACTGCCGTCATTTGCATTCTCCTGACAAATATCTATTTAGATGCAAATATGGAATCATGCAAGACATGTTTAGGAAGTTTTAAGCTGTTTTTTAAAACTTTTTGGGGCTAAGGAAGCAGTCAAGTGTTGGAAAGGCAAAAATCTATGCCAAACGGGGAACCAACCCATAGCAATTAATAATAATTAAAGTGTATGTCTAGCCAAAGCTTTTTTTTGTAGTCTTGAATAATTCCAGATTCCAATAGGCCCCCCACCCACAGATTCCCACAGCCACAAGTCCAGGGTTGTGGGAAAGAAGCTCTTGTTCTCATCAACATAGCAACAAAGTGCTCTACCAGGGCTTCCCCCCAGCAAGGTACCAATCTCATTTCAATGGTATGGTATGGTTCAGGAGGTAGGGGGTGCATACTCACCCTTCCTTTCCTGGTCTGCCAGGCTGCATGCTCGGATAAGAGTCTGGTATGGATTTTTGGATGGGGGCCCTACACTTTTCCTTTAAAACCTATATCAGCCCAGCATCTGGGATGCAGAAACATCATGAGGACTAGGGATGGGCCGAACATCCCCTGGTTCTGTTTGCATAAGGAATTGCTAACAGGCTAAAAATTTGTGCGAACGTGCGATCGCTGTTAAAATCAATGGGACTCGAACATGAAAAATCAAAAGTGCTCATTTTAAAGGCTTATATGCAAGTTATTGCCCTAAGGGGACATGTACCAATGCAAGAAAACATTTTTAAATTAATTGTTTTTTCAGGAGTAGAGAATTTAATAATGCTTAAAGTGAAACAATAAAAATGAAATATTCCTTTAAATAATGTGCCTGGGGGGGGGGGGGTCCCTTAGTCTGCCTGCAAAAGGGTGCACCTCTGTGATGTTTGGAACAGTGCCAGAGCAAAATGACATGTGTACAGGAAAAATTTTGATTCAAAACCGTTTGCGGCTGTAATGTACTCCCGGTTTCCGGCGATATAGATAAAATCACTGAAAAAGCATTCTGTTGCCCCTGCCCCCAGTCCATACCAGGCCCTTCAGGTCTGGTATGTATTTTAAGGGGAACCCCGTGCCAATTTTTTTTTAAAACATTTGCATAGGGCTCCCCCCCAAAGTCCTTACCTGGCCCTTCAGGTCTGGTATGGATATTAAGGGGAACACCGCCCGAAATGTAAAAAAATTGCGTAGGGGTCCCCCCAAAGTCCGTACCAGGCCCTTCAGGTCTGGTAGGGATTTTAAGAGGAACCCCGCGCCAAAATTTTAAAAAAGTCGTAGGGTCCCTCCTATAATCCAAACCGGACCCTTATCCGAGCACGCAGCCTTGGTGTGGCAGGAGAGGGTGGGGAAAAGTGAGCCCCCACTCTGAACCATATCAGGCCACATGCCCTCAACATGGTGAGGGTGCTTTGAGTTCCCCCCAAAGCACCTTGTCCCCATTTTGATGGGGAGAAGGGCCTCATCCCCTCAATCCTTGCCGGAGGTTGTGGGGGTCTGCGGGCAGGGGGCTTATCAGAATCTGGAAGCCCCCTGTAATAAGGGGGCCCCCAGATCCTGACCCCCCTATGTAAATGGGTAGGGGTACAATGTACCCCTACCCATTCACCAAAAAAGGACCACAGGCCCCCACCGGCAAGGGTTGAGGGGATAAAGCCCTTCTCCCCATCAACATGGGCACAAGGTGCTTTTGGGGGGACCTCAAAGCACCCTCCCCATGTTGAGGGCATGTTGCCTGGTATGGTTAGGAGGAGGGGGGCGCTGGCTTGTCCCCACTCCCTCCTGCCATGCTAGGGCTGTGTGCTCAGATAAGGGTCTGGTTTGGATTCTGGGGGACCCCTATGTCCTTTTTTTAAAAATTTTGCTAGTCGGTTCTTCACTTGAAAACCCTCCTTTGCAGTTTTGTACTAAGTATTGCAATGACATGTCATATGTTTACATATATCCATGTAATATCACAACGCCAGACTATTACTGGTTACTTTATTGAGTCTTAATAAATTTTGTACGTTTTATACTATGTGAGCATTCACTTTGTTTGAGCACCCACCTCTAAAAATCCCCTTGGGGGCTATTCTTCCTAGCCTTTTAACAATTTAGGGATGTGGTGGTGAGCTTTGCTCCATAGTGACACACATCAGGGTCTTCTTCCAATATCTGGTAATGATTTTGGGGGGACCCCACGTAATTTTTTAAAAAAAATTGGCTTGGGGTTCCCCTTGAAATCCATACCAGACCTGAATGGCCTGGTTTACATTCTGGGGGAACCCCATGTCATATTTTTTTTTAATTTTGTTGCGGACCCTGCTGTTGTAAATTATTTTAAAAATTATGATGACATGGTCCAGTCAATAGGTGCCAAAAAATTGGGCCTTGGTGTTGGCAGTGCCAGAACACTGTAACCCCTTGCAGTTACTCTTGTTGGGCGCAGGAACGGGCCCTGCTCTTGTAAATTATTTAAAAAATTGTGATGACATGCCCCAGTCAAACAGGTGCTGAAAAATTGAGCCTTGAGTGTTGGCAGTGCCAGAACACTGTAACCCCTTGCAGTTACTCTTGTTGGACACAGGAACGGGACCTTTTGTTGTAAATTAGTTGTAATTAGTTTAAAAATTGTGATAACATGCCCCAGTCAAACAGGTGCTGAAAAATTGGGCCTTGGGTGTTGGCGGTGCCAGAACACTGTAATCCCTTGCAGTTTACTCTTGTTTCGTGCAGGAACGGTCCCTGCTGTTGTAAATTTGTTTAAAAATTGTTATGGCCTGCCCCTGTAAACAAGGTGCAGAAAAATTGGGCCTTGGGTGTTGGTGGTGCCCTAAATACAAAATATTGCTCTAGATTATGGACAGGAAGAATAGGAGCAGTGGCAGTCTTCAAGGGATCCCAGATCCCTAGCAAATTTAATCAGTTGCATCAGCATTAGGGGCTTGATAGCTGCTGATCCAGGACTGATTCATTTTTATAAATGTGAGCCTATCAACCGAGTCTGAGGACAGGCACATTCTTTGATCGGTTACGAACCCTCCAGCAGCACTGAATGTCCGTTCAGAAAGCATGCTGGATGCAGGACAGGACAGTAGCTCAATTGCATATTCTGCAAGTTCCGGCCAGTGGTCCATCCTCAAGACCCAGTAACTTAGTGGATGCTCAGTTGGAAAGGTCTCCAAGTTTGCTCTTGCCCCTAGATATTCCTGCACCATATAATGCAGTCGCTGACGATGGTTGCTTGAACCTATCAGGCCTGGGCGCTGAGGACTGAAAATGTTTTTAAAGGCATCAGTCAGCCAGCCACCTTCTCCACCTCTCTGCCTCTGAACGACCGAAGCGTCAGAAACACGTTGTCCAGCACCAGGACATGGTAACCTCCCAGGGTCTGGAAAGGCGTTGCACAAACTTTTCTTCAAGGTATCCTGAAAATGCTTCATCCTCTGTTCCCTCTGCACAGGCAGGATGAGCTCTGCAAGTTTACTCTTGTAATGAGGATCCCCTGTGTCCACATAAGACATAGGAAGAGTTCTCTAGATCTCCCATTAGGAGGAGTGTATTGCTCCCATGGTTATGAGACAGAATCTCCCATTTTATGGGTAGTGTAGGACCCACTAAGACGGGGGCCTGTGAAGTAGGAGTGGGCTAAGCACTCTATGGCCATATAGTGCGTCGGACTCCCTGTATTTTGGTTGAAGATGTCCAGGTACTTTAAATAGCCTTTTAAATAGCCTTGCAGGTTTTATTGTCATTATTGCATGTGTGCGCTGTAATATGTCATTTTGTTTGGTGGTCTTATAGCAGCACCATCTCTAATGTGATACACTATTAGGGTGTGCCCCCCAAGTATGTACCTATTTGTCTATTGCAGATCCTGATCAGATCTCTTGGGCTGGAGCACCCCATCTATTCATAATTGCCTCTAATTAGTGTCCACATAAGACATAAGAAGAGTTCTCTAGATCTCCCATTAGGAGGAGTGTATTGCTCCCATGGTTATGAGACAGAATCTCCCATTCTATGGTAGTGTAGGACTCACTAAGACGAGGGCCTGTGAAGTAGGAGTGAGCTAAGCACTCTATGGCCATATAGTGTGACAGACTCCCCGTATTTTGGTTGAAGATGTCCAGGTACTTTAAATAGCCTTTTAAATAGCCTTGCAGGTTTTATTGTCATTATTGCATATGTGCGCTGTAATATGTAATTTTGTTTGGTGGTCTTATAGCAGCACCAGCTCTAATGTGATACACTATTAGGGTGTGCCCCCCAAGTATGTACCTATTTGTATATATTTTAAGACACCGGGTCAAGTAGTGTACTATATACTGTACACCCCCGAGTGCACTAATATATAGTGTATACTCAATACGCCCTGTGTATGTGTATATATATATATATTTGTGCAGTCAGTGGCCAAGTGGACTAGGATTTATTTTGTTATTTTTTTTTTGTTTTGCTGTTTTTCACATTGTAACTAGTGAGAATAAACTATGTTTTTGTTTTCACCTGAACCTGCTGTCTCGCTGTGCCTAAAATTGTGTAGTGAACCCTTCCAGGGGGTCAACCACAACCGCTGCCGAGCTAACCCCTTTACAGTGGTGGAGTAAGCCAGGGGCAGGTTTTTTTTTTGTGTGAAAGGTCAGCATGGAAGAGTTAATAAGACAGCTTGCTGTAGCAAATGCTAATCAGCAACAAACAAATGCTAGTCTACAACAAGCAAACGCTAATCAGCAGCGAGCTATCCAGCAAAGTATGGAAGCACAGCAAAAATCTGAGGCTCGCTTAATTGAGCTGTTGCAGAAGCAAGAGCACAGACTTCAACAGCAAATGGATGCCATAACACAACATCATCCGCAGACCAGTGAGGCAAGTGGTTCCAGTAATATACCATCATTTTGTGTGAGCCGTGTATTGCCAAAAATGACTGCAGAGGATGACCCTGAAGTGTTTCTGACCACATTTGAAAGGACTGCTGAGAGAAAAAAGTGGCCTAAGGAACAGTGGGCTGGATTGGTGGCTCCTCTATTAGTTTGGGAATCGCAGAAATCGTATTATGACTTAGAGCTGGACCAAGCAAAAGACTATGTTGTGCTAAAAACAGAAATGTTGGCACAGCTGGGTGACACCCTGGCTGTCCGGGCTCAGCATGTGCGTAACTGGACTTTCCAACTTGAAAAGCCCCCCCCAGGTCGCAAATGTATGATCTCATTCACATGGGCAGGAAGTGGCTGCAACCTGAAACTCTGACAGCACCAAAGATTGTGGAACGTGTGGTAATAGATCAGTTCCTGAGGTCTTTACCTACTGCTATCCAAAAGTAGGTAAACCATGGAAACCTGGATACGGCCGACAAGCTTGTGGATCTGGTAAAGAGGTGCTTGGCTACAGAGAACCTGACTGCCTCTCACAGGGATTCACAGACTTTCCACCCTAAGACCAGACCATCCCCAGCGGCGGGTAAGATGACTTCAAGGGGTGAGGGTGGAGAGATTGAGAGGGTGGGAAGTTTGCATAATGTATGGTGACCACAGTCAAAGTCGCAGGAAGCAGCGAAAAAGTTTATTTGTTATTGTTGCCGGCAAGAGGGACATATTGCAGCCAATTGCCCAGTTGTGGATGAGCCTATGGAATGTGACTATCTAAGAGACAGACATCAGTCGCTGTTTGCGACAGTTGCATGCACTGCCACTCGGGGAACTGAAAAACATTTATGCAAAATGTGTATTAATGATAAAAGTGTTGCTGTGTTGCTAAATTCAGGTAGTCTGGTAACGTTAATCAAAGCTGAATTAGTTACTACACAGGTCTCTAGGAATAGCAAGGTGGCTGTTATTTGTGTACATGGGGACACCAGAGAGTATCCTGTGGCTAAAGTGGTTTTTGAGACCCCCAAAGGTACCCTAACTCATCAGGTGGGGTTGGTGCCTCACTTACCACATGATGCTATTGTGGGGAGGGATTTTCCAAAATTCTGGGAACTCTGGGATGGTCCTGAACCCCCCACAGAGGCCCCTAGAGGTCAGGAAGAGGAATCCCAGGTATCATCTGAGTATGGTGAGACCTCTCCAGATTTTCCCTTGTAGGTGTTGGCAGGAGAGACTCAGGAAACTGGGGAGGAACCAACATCTTCAGACAAAAACATGCTGTCTGTAGAGTTCTCTGATTTAGAGGTTCACAGGGAAAATTTTGAAACAGAACAGGTAAAAGACCCCACCCTGATAAAGGCACTGGAAAATGTGGTAAAGATAGATGATGAATTAGTGAACCCAGATCAGTCTTGCAGTTACCCATACTTTATGGTGGAAAGGGATCTGTTGTATCGGGTTGCCCAAAAGGCGGATGAAACCATTAAGCAACTTGTGGTACCCAAACCCTATAGGAAGTTAGTATTGGAATTAGCCTATGGGCACATTTTGAGGGGTCATTTGGGGGTGGAGAAAACCAGAGATAGAGTATTGCAAAGGTTCTATTGGCCTGGGGCCATGAGGGAAATAGAAAATTATTGTTCCTCTTGCCCTGTGTGTCAGAAGTCGGCACCTTTGTCGCATTTCCGTAACCCACTCGTACCTCTCCCCATCATTGAGGTTCCCTTTGAGAGGATTGCAATGGATTTGGTTGGTCCGATACTGAAGTCCGCTAGGGGGCATCAGTACATTTTGGTCATAATGGACTATGCCACCCGCTATCCTGAAGCGATCCCTCTTAGAAATACCTCCGCCAAGACGATAGCCAAAGAGCTATTTCTGGTCTTCAGGCGTGTCTGTATTTGTAAGGAATTGCTTACAGACCAGGGTACCCCATTTATGTCCAGGGTAATGAAAGAACTGTGCAAGTTGTTCAAATGACACAATTACGTACATCCGTGTATCACCCTCAAACAGATGGGTTGGTTGAAAGGTTCAACAAAACCCTAAAACAAATGTTAAAAAAGGTGGTGGATTGGGACTATTTAATACCCTATTTGATGTTTGCTATTCGGGAAGTACCACAATCCTCTACCGGGTTCTCGCCCTTCAAGTTACTCTATGGGAGACACCCAAGAGGGCTGTTGTATATCGCCAAGGAAACTTGGGAAAGTGAGAGTTCTCCCCACCGGAGTGTGATTGAGCATGTTGCTCTAATGCAAGATAGAATTGCACAAGTAATGCCAATCGTCAAGGAACACTTGGCCCAAGCGCAGTTAGCACAGCAAAGGGTGTATAACCGCAAGGCCAAGACCCGTACTTTTTCACTGGGGGATAGGGTGTTGGTACTAATCCCTACGGTCGAAAGCAAATTCCTGGCCAAATGGCAGGGCCATTCTGAGATAATTGAACAAGTAAGTAAGGTGAACTACAGGGTCAGACAACTAGGACGGCAAAAGCCAGAACAGATATACCACATTAATCTGTTGAAAGCCTGGAGGGATAGGGAATCCCTAGTCGCAGAAACCTTGGTGTCGTAGACTCAGTCCGATTGCTTAATTCCTGAGGTGGGAATAGCAATCACCTTATCAAAACCCCAAAAACAGGAGGTGAAAGATTTTGTGCTCCACAACAGAGAGGTGTTCTCTGAGCTGCCAGGACAAACATCTGGGGTAGTGCATGACATTATCACCCTGCCAGGTGAAAGGGTAAAACTAAAGCCCTATCGAATACCGGAGGCCCGAAGGGAGGCAATACGAGGGGAAGTTCAACAAATGCTTGAATTAGGTGTGATAGAAGAGTCCCAGAGTGACTGGTCCAGCCCGATCGGTTTAGTGCCCAAACCCGATGGGAGCTGGCAATTTTGTAACGATTTCCGTCAGTTGAATAAAGTTACAAAATTTGACACCTACCCCATGCCACGCATAGATGAACTGATCGACTGGCTGGGAACAGCCCGATATATGACGACCCTTGATTTCACCAAGGGGTATTGGCAAATTCCCCTAGCTGAGTCAGCGAAGGAGAAAACTGCATTTGTAACACCAGAGGGGGCAATGGACAAAATTCTGAGGCCCCATCAGAAGTATGCTGCAGCCTACTTGGACGATGTGATCATCCACAGTACGGATTGGGCCTCACATCTGCCAAAAGTGCAAGCTGTACTAGACTCCATAAGGGAAGCTGGGTTCACGGCTAATCCAAAAAAGTGTACCATTGGACAGGAAGAGGCCAAAAATTTGAGGTACACTATTGGGAGAGGAGTGATAAAACCCCAAATCAACAAAGTGGAAGCCATAAATAGTGGCCGTGCCCCAACAGCAAGAAGCAGATTCGAGCATTCCTCGGAATTGCTGGATACTATCGGCGATTCATTCCCCACTTTGCTTTGCAGGCTGTGCCCCTAACCAACCTGACAAAAGGGAAAGAGTCTTCCATGGTGAAATGGACTCCGGAGGCTGAAGCAGCCTTTCAGGCTTTAAAGAAAGCCTTATGCAGCCAACCAGTGCTGTACTCACCTGACTTTACTAAGGACTTTGTGGTACAGACTGATGCGTCAGATGTAGGCTTAGGAGCAGTGTTGTTTCAGGTCTGGAACGCACCCAGTCATTTATCTTAGCAGGAAACTGAAATCCCCTGAAGAAAATTATGCCACATTTGAAAGAGTGTCAAGCGGTGAAATGGGCACTAGACTCCCTGCGATACTATTTGCTGGGTAGACACTTTGATCTGATTACAGATCACGTACCCTTAAAGTGGATGGCTTAAAACAAGGAGACCAATAGAAGGGTAAATCATTGGTTTCTGGCCCTGCAAGAATACAACTTCACCGTGAAGCATCGCCCTGGGGTTCAAATGGGGAACGTGGATGCCCTATCTTGGGTAACAGGTAAAGACGCCTGGTTGCATGCAGGATGGCGGGTACATCTGCCCAAGATTCAAAGTGTATACAGACTTAAACTACTAGGGGGAGTGCTGAGTCTTGAGTCTTGCAGGGGTAGAGGTAATGAGTCCAGCTGGGTTGAGCTGGCTCATTAAGACCTCTACATAAACTCCCAGCAAGCATAGGTGAGTGCTTCACCCTGGAACCAGCTCTGTGACCATAGACTGGGGAGTGTAACATACTGTACAAGGTAAGGCCTGTGTGGCTGTGTATCCTGCAGTGAGAGATAGGAGCTTTGTACAGCAGTAGGCAGTACCCAGCTGACAGACAGGGAAATCTATTGTGCAGTCAGTTGCCAAGTGGCCTAGGATTTATTTTGTTATTTGTTTTGCTGTTTTTCACATTGTAACTAGTGAGAATAAACTACCTTTTTTTTTTTCACCTGAACCTGCTGTCTCGCTGTGCCTTCCAGGGGTTAAACCACAACCGCTGCCGAGCTAACCCCCTTACAATATATATATATATATATATATATATATATATATATATATATATATATATATATATATATATTAGACTGTATATATTTAAAGACACCATGTCAAGTAGTGTACTATATACCGTACACCCCCCTAATGCATTTTTGTAAATATTTTATTATACCTTTTCACGTGACAACACTGAAGAAATGACACCTTGCTACAATGTAAAGTAGTGAGTGTACAGCTTGTATAACAGTGTGAATTTGCTGCCCCCTCAAAATAACTCAACACACAGCCATTAATGTCTAAACTGCTGGCAACAAAAGTGAGTACATCCCTAAGTGAAAATGTCCAAATTGGGCCCAAAATGTCAATATTTTGTGTGCCCACCACTATTTTCCAGCACTGCCTTAACCCTCTTGCGCATAGAGTTCACCAGAGCTTTACAGATTGCCACTGGAGTCCTCTTCCACTCCTCCCCATGCCGACATCATGGAACTGGTGGATGTTAGAGACCTTGCGCTCCTCCACCTTCAGTTTGAGGATGCCCCACAAATGCTCAATAGGGTTTAGGTCTGGAGACATGCTTGGCCAGTCTATCACCTTTACCCTCAGCTTCTTTAGTAAGGCAGTGGTCATCTTGGAGGTGTGTTTGGGGTGGTTATCATATTGGAATACTACCCTGTGGCCCAGTCTCTGAAGGAAGGGGTCATGCTCTGCTTTGGTATGTCACAGTACATGTTCGAATTCATGGTTCCCTCAATGAACTGTGTCGGCAGTACTCATGCAGCCCCAGACCATGACACTCCCACCACCAGGCTTGACTGTAAGCAAGACACACTTTTCTTTGTACTCCTTACCTGGTTGCCGCCACACACACTTGACACCATCTGAACCAAATAAGTTTATCTAGGTCTCATCAGACCACAGGACATGGTTCCAGTAATCCATGTCCTTAGTCTGCTTGTCTTCAGCAAACTGTTTGTGGGATTATTTGTGCATCATCTTTATAAGAGGCTTCCTTCTGGGACGACAACCATGCAGACCAATTTTATGCAGTGTGTAGCGTATGGACTGAGCACCAACAGGCTGACCCCCCACCCCTTCAACCTCTGCAGCAATGCTGGACGCACTCATATGTCTATTTCCCAAAGAAAACATCTGCATATTACGCTGAGCCTGTCCTGTTAAACTGCTGTATGGTCTCGGCCACAGTGCTGCAACTGTTTCAGGGTCTTGGCAATCTTCTTATAGCCTAGACCATCTTTATGTAGAGCAACAATTCTTTTTTTCAAATCCTCAGAGAGTTCTTTGCCATGAGTTGCCATGTTAAACTTCCAGTGTCCAGTATGGGAAAGTGAGAGCGATAATACCAAATTTAACCTGCTCCCCATTCACCCCTGAGACCTGAAACACTAATCAGTCACATGACACTGGGGAGGAAAAATGGCTAATTTGTCCCAATTTGGACATTTTCACTTAGGGGTGTACTCACTTTTGTTACCAGCGGTTTAGACATTACTGGCTGTGTGCTGAGTTATTGTGAGGGGACAGCAAATTTACACTGTTATACAAGCTGTACACTCACTACTTTACATTGTAGCAAAGTGTCATTTCTTCAGTGTTGTCACATAAAAAGATATAATAAAATATTTACAAAAATGTAAGGGGTGTTCTCACTTTTGTGAGATACTGTATATACTATACTGTATATATTTTAAGACACCACGTCCAGTAGTGTACTATATACCGTACATCCCTGAATACACTGATATATAGTGTACACTCAATACGCTGTGTGTGTATATATATATATATATATATATATATATATATATATATATATATACACTAGACTGTATATATTTTAATACGCCACATCAAGTGTACTATATACTGTAGATACACTCCGAATGCATTAATATATAGTGTACACTAAATACGCTGTGTGTGTGTGTGTGTGTGTGTGTATATATATATATATATATATATATATATATATATATATATATATATATTTCTTTCACTGCTTTTTCGTGGACACTATATACTATACACTGAATTAGCTGTAAATAGTCGCTACCTAAGCTCACTGTCTCTCTCTCCACCGTTATTCACACTACTACTGTATAAGCGACTTTATATAGTGTGGGGCGTGGATTGAGGCTGCTGAGCAGTGATTGGCTAAAGGCAGGGCTCTCACAGCAGAGCGCTCTGTGATTGGCCAAAGCATGCAGGACATGTGCATGCTTTGGCCAATCAGCGGGCGGCATTTCCCCCACAATTGGAATGCATTATGGGGCACTTGAGGTTCCCGCAAACGCCCCATAGTGTTCGAGCATGCGTTCGACTGGAACCGGGGGCCCATCCCTAATGAGGACTGATCTTATAAATGTATAATCCTTTATTATCCAAGATGGGCTTCCTCTCGCTACTGTACATCTATGTGACAACAGTGTTAAAACGCTAATGTTTCCATATATGATATATTTTTGTCATGGTCAATATATTGTTCTATAAACTGGGGACTGAATAAATAAAGAATGTAAAAAAATTTGGGAGGAGACCTCACACCATTTTGTGTGTTTGGTTTTTTTTTTGTGTGGTGTCCCCCTTAAATTCATAACAGACCTGAATTGCCTGGTTTGAATTAGGAGGGGAACCCCATGCTTTTTTGTTTCTTTGTTGCTTTAGTAGATTGCATACATTGCACTGATGTGCCACTTCACAGGCAGGGTCAGGGCACCCCCCAGACTTGTCATTACCAAATCACTGCTCTCGGTCAAATGAAATCGAGCCCATTCCCATTGACCTCCTCCTAGCCCTTTAAGAGTTTTAAAAGTTGAGAGGTGGAGGCAGGCATTTGGGTCATGTGACCACTGTGATTGGTTGTCAGTACTGTCACATGTTCAGAAAGCTCCCAATCGCAAGTTTGCATCGGGAGCCTACCGATCCCCGTCTGCTACCATGCTGGGGATGTGCAGGAAGAGCACTCCCAGCATGGTAAGTTGTTTACACAGGTCCACATATATGCGGCTACTTGGCATTAAGGCCCAACCGCCAAGAGACCACATATGCTGTATGTGCACTGTCGGCGCCATGGGATAACAATTTTTTTTTGCTTTTATACATGCTACCCATGGCAGTGCCCAGGCCTCCATTTCATTTGTAGAGTTGGGGAACAGTTCGGGTCAAACAAAAGTACGGCCCAAACATTGCCCAACAATGCACTACATGCTGTGCTGTATAAAATAATGGCCATTATACCGTATATCAGAGTGGCTCCCAGTGCTCACGTGACTCCTCAGCTCTCTCCCCTCTCTGGCTTACAGCTATAGTAGGTGGGGCCGAGCACTGCTGCTGACGTCAGCCAGGGAGGAGAGAGGAGAGAGATCTGAGGAGTCATGTGAGCGCTGGGAGCTGCTCTGATATTCGGTATAATCTGCATCTTTTTTATATAGCACAGGCACAGGGACACATAGCGTTATATAACAGAGGGGATGACATGATCATAGTATAGATTTGATTGCACCAGGAGGGGATGATTGTGGAGTGAACAGAGCTGACAGGCAGGGAGGGGAGGGAGGAGGGAGGACACAGGAGGACACAGGAGAGCAGAGAGCAGGACTGCGGATGATGGAGAAACGTAACCTGACCAAGGTGTCAGGGATCAGCATCCATGATATACCATGGTCACTTTACAGAGGGGAGGGCATAGCCAGGCAGGATCGACCAGGTTTTTTTAGGCGATAGAAGAGGCCAAATTACACAGCACAAGCACTGTGATGTATAACATGCTTTTTTTTAGGTTAACAAACACTTTAAGATGGCAGCTTCCTTGGCTGTAGGATAGGGAGATTTCGTTCCTTTAATACAAAAAAATAGAGTTGCTGTTCATAGTGACCAATTGGAACTCTTGTTTTCCAAAAAAAGATTTGTTCAGTTGCTGTTGATGATAAGTTTACTTTTTTGCTCATTTATTTTTTCTGGTTTTAATGAACCAGCTCCACTGGCATGAAGTGTAGCACATCTTTTCTGGATACTGCGAGTACATTACTGTAAACCAGATTTAACAAACAGCACACACAACATTTTGTATTCCCATAACTTTACACAGTGCTATATATAGTACCTGGTGAAAACTATTATATTTAGAAAAAAATCTCATTAAACCTTTTCCATACCAGCTGATGGTTCTACACAGCAGTTAGGAAGTATCCTGGCCCTCTCTTCTATGTATGTGTTTTTCTAACCAAGTTTATGTTTTGGATGTATTTCTTGACTGGTCTGCTTAACCTCTTGCTTACTGGGCACTTAAACCCCCTCCTGCCCAAACCAATTTTAGGCTTTCAGCACTGTCGCATTTTGAATGACAATTGCGCGATCATGCAACGTTGTATCCAAACAAAATTTTTATCATTTTTTTCCCACAAATAGAGCTTTCTTTTGGTAGTATTTGATCACCTCCTGCGTTTTTTATTTTTTGTACTGTAAACAAAGAGTGACAATTTTGAAAAAAAGGACAATATTTTTTACCTCTTGCTATAGTACAAATCCAAAAAAAAATAATAATAAAAAAAAAAGATTCATCGGGTTTGGCCGATATACATTCTTCTATATATTTTTAGTAAAGAAAATCGCAATTGGCGTATATTGATTGGTTTCGCAAAAGTTATCGCGTCTACGAACTATGGGAATTGATTTATGGCGTTTTTATTTATTTTATTTTTTTTACTAGTAATGGCGGTGATCTGCGATTTTTATTGGGGCTTTGATATTGGGGCGGACATGTCGCACATTTTTGACACTTTTTTGGACCAATGACATTTATACAGCGATCAGAAATTTAAATGTCCAATGATTACTGTATAAATGTAATTGGCAGTGAAGGGGTTAACTGTGTTCCTTGTATGTGTTCTAACTGTGAGGGGGTGGGGCTGGCAGGGACATAACAGGTCTAACTGATCCCAGTGACAGAGATCAGTAGATCTGTTATGTCACCTCTCACAGAACGGAGAACCGCCGTGTTTACATCGGCGGTTCCCCGTTCTGCTGCTCTGGCAGGTAATCGTAGGTCATGAGTGGACATCGAGTCTGCCCGACCTGCGGGCACGTCCCCCCGACAATTGAGTTCCGTGCTGAAGCCGTCTTAAGGCTATAGCGCAGATCTCTACTGATTAAAGAGTTAGAAAGATCAGGCTGATCTTTGCTAGTGCTAGCAGGTGCCTTTTATTTCTAGCCATTCAAGCAGTCTCTGACAGCCAGGGGCTCTTTTTCTGAGTCCAACTAGGTACCTGAAAATTTAGTGTAAAAAATGTCAAAAGAAAGGTACATTGGTGAAGAGGCCTACAGGATTCTGAGCATGATAGATGAGACAGAAGGGGAGTCCTTTCTGTCAGAATCAGGGTCAGAATATGAAGCTGTAGAAAGCAGCGGCACCCCGACAGAGAGCTCGGAAAATGGAGAAGAGGTCCCTGTTAAGATCAGGCATACCCAACCCCAGGTAGCTAAAGTGCTACGAATGCATGACTTTTCTCATATGCAGCAGGGTCCAAGCACTAATGCTACACTACCTTTTGGTGGACTGGCAGTCACCAGCGGCCTAGTACATCCTGGCATTTTACACACAGCACTGCATTATCTCATGGTGACGTGCATAGGTGCGTGCACGGGATTTGCCTGGGCACACCTTAATGACCAGCTGCCTGTTAGTGTAGCCGAGTGCTGGCTGTCTCCCGAGATCTCCATCTGAGGGTAGTGAGATACCCAGAGAGGCAGCTGTGCTGTTGGCTGTCATCTCTCCCCCTCTCCGCTGGCACCCCACTAATATTACAGTATCCCACCCACCGGCAAGAGCCACTCCGTGTGTGTGAAACTGTCCGCTAAAATCACTGCTTCCAGGGAGAAAGACCAGCTGTCAGAGGTGATGTCAGGGGTAGGCGGGACGAAACATTTATTAGACACCAGCAAATGGGATGGGGTCTGGGTGCGGATCGCTATGCTCATATGGCTCCGCCCCCTTTATTAGGCAACCCAATCATTGGCTGGCCTTTGATAGCTGCTCAGTCCCTCCCAGCCCCAACATCGCCGCTGAGTTTTAACAGCTGGTCTTTCTCTCTGGAAGCAGTGATATTAGCTGACAGTTTCACACACATGGAGCGGCTCTTTCAAAGCTGAATCGGCTGAATGTGAAACACCCCCTCTCCCCTGTCAGTGCCCATCGGTGCTAATCTGTGCCCATCAGTGCCAATCAGTGCTTCCTATCAGTGCCAATCAGTTCCACCTATCAGTGCTAATCTGTATCCATCGGTGCCAATCAGTGCCGCCTATCAGTGCCAATCTACGCCCATCAGTGCCAATCAGTGCCCATCAGTGTTGCCTATCAGTGCCTCCCATGAGTGCTAATTAGTGCCCATCTGGGCTGCCTATTAGTGCAGCCCATCAGTGCCCATCAGTGCCTCCCTTCAGTGCTGATGGGTGGCCATCAGTGCCCATCAGTGCTGCCTAATAGTGCCACCCATCAGTGCTGCCTATCAGTACTGCCCATCAGTGCCATCTATCAGTGACCATCAGTGCTGCCAATCAGTGTCCATCAGTGCTGCCAATCAGTGCCAATTAGTGCCCATCAGTGCTGCCTATAAGTGCTGCCATTCAATGCCAATTGGTGCTGCCTATCACTGCCCATCAGTGCAGCCTCATCAGTGCCCACCAGTGCTGCCAACCAGTGCCCATCCATGCACTGAGTGCACTAATGCGGAGATGTATTCAGCAGCCAAGCACATGGGGGGGCAGCCTGGTGGGGCACAACTGAAATCTGTCAACGTTTATTAATGCCACATGCTGATCTTTAGTATACTAGGTAATCACCACAGTACTATTTACAATAATATACTGGATGTAAAATAAAAAAGTGTCAGTAAGAGGCTTGCTGCTAAGCACTGTTATGTGTTCCCACACCACAAAAAAATAAAATAAAAAGTGCAGCGCTAACTTACTAATCAACAAATTAACAATAATGGTGGAACCCTCTAATGTATGGAAACTTCAATAAGCTTCAATATTACCACAATACTGGTCTCTGTGATATGTAATGTCACATATAATACACATCAAACTGAAAACAAGACATACAAATGTATGGTGGAAACCCTTCCTATAAATATTTGCCATACTGATTAGCTTCAAGCGCAATAATTCCAGTGATATGTGATTTCACATGTAATACACATCTAAAAGAAAATAAGGCATACATCTTTTTTAAAACTTAGCAGGGATGGTGAAAACCCCTCTACAGATATTAGCAATACAAATTGGCTCCAAGTGCAACAACTTTTTTGTTGGGAGGTTCACACCATTATAGCACTTTCAAATTTAGATTTTTTAGACTGTTGCACTTAATTTTATTTTATATGTTTTAATTACTACTAGAATGTGAATTATTGCACTTAAAGTTAATTTTCCACTACCCCTGCTAAGTCCATGTCTTCATGGACCTTGCTTTGAGCACTGGTGTGCAGTCATGTTGGAACAGGAAGGGGCCATCCCCAAACTATTTGGAGCATGAAATTGTCCAAAATGCTGACGCCTTAAGCCCCACCCCTGAAAAACAACCCCACACCATAATCCCCCCTCCACCAAATGATTTGGACCAGTGCACAAAGCAAGTACCATAAAGATATGGATGAGTGAGTTTGGGGTGGGGGAACTTGACTGGCCTGCACCTCAACCCGATAGAACACCTTTGGAATGAATTTGAGCGCAGACTGCGAGCCAGGCCTTTGCGTCCAACATCACTGCCTGACCTCACAAATGCACTTCTGGAAGAATGGTCAAACATTCCCAATGTGGGCCAACTCAATATTGAACCCTACAGACTAAGACTGGGATGCCATTAAAGTTCATGTGCATGTAAAGGCAGGTGTCCAAATACTTTTGACAATATAGTGTATATATATATATATATATATACATACAGTGCCTTGCGAGAGTATTCAGCCCCCTTGAACTTTGCGACCTTTTGCCACATTTCAGGCTTCAAACAAAAAGATATAAAACTGTCATTTTTTGTGAAGAATCAACAACAAGTGGGACACAATCATAAAGTGGAACGAAATTTATTGGATATTTCAAACTTTTTTAACAAATTAAAAACTGAAAAATTGGGCGTGCAAAATTATTCAGCCCCCTTAAGTTAATACTTTGTAGCGCCACTTATTAAAACGTGCGGGTTAAAAAGTCAAA
This sequence comes from Glandirana rugosa, assembly GCA_018402905.1. NCBI lineage: Eukaryota > Metazoa > Chordata > Amphibia > Anura > Ranidae > Glandirana > Glandirana rugosa. Next base: position 717,960 of record BLSH010551529.1, on the reverse strand, counting down.
AATTAAACAATTTTTTCAAACTTTATAGGTTATTTAAAGCAAGGTGAAATACTAACACAGGGTGAACAACAACTAAGAAGTGTTTTTTACTGTCAAAATATAGAAAAACAAACTTCGGACTTTACACCGTTTTCCAGCGTTTCAAGTTCCCCCGACTTATGAGAGCGTTCCGTGACATACATATATATATATATATATATATGTGATATAACAGTTTTCATAAACCTGTGGACGGAAATGTACGTGTACTTGAAATTACCGTAGGGTCAGAATCAGACATCCCAAGTTATAACTCAACCGGGTGTAACCCTT
>BLSH010551529.1:698815-717054 GCA_018402905.1 Glandirana rugosa | reverse complement strand
TGTTCCTTGTTCTTCATGATGCTCTCTGCGCTTTAAACTGACCTCTGAGACTATCACAGTGCAGGTGCATTTATACGGAGACTTGATTACACACATGTGGATTCTATTTATCATCATTAGTCATTGAGGTCAACATTGGATCATTCAGAGATCCTCACTGAACTTCTGGAGAGAGTTTGCTGCACTGAAAGTAAAGGGGCTGAATAATTTTGCACGCCCAATTTTTCAGTTTTTTATTTGTTAAAAAAGTTTGAAATATCCAATAAATTTCATTCCACTTCATGATTGTGTCCCACTTGTTGATTCTTCACAAAAAATTACAGTTTTATATCTTTATGTTTGAAGCCTGAAATGTGGCAAAAGGTCGCAAAGTTCAAGGGGGCCGAATACTTTCGCAAGGCACTGTATATATACAGTATCTCACAAAATTGAGTACACCCCTCACATCTTTGTAAATATTTTATTATATCTTTTTCATGTGGCAACACTGAAGAGATGACACTTTGCTACAATGTAAAGTAGTGAGTGTACAGCTTGTACAACAGTGTAAATATGCTGTCCCCTCCAAATAACTCAGCGCATAACGATTAATGTCTAAACATCTGGCAACAAAAGTGAGTACACCCCTAAGTGTCCAAACTGGGCCCAATTAGTCATTTTCCCTCCCCGGTGTCATGTGACTCATTAGTGTTACCAGGTCTTAAGTGTGAATGGGGAGCAGGTGTGTTAAATTTGGTGTCATCACTCTCACTCTCTCATACTGGTCACTGGAAGTTCAACGTGGCACATCATGGCAAAGAACTCTCTGAGGATCTGAAAAAAAAGAATTGTTGCTCTACATAAAGATGACTTAGGCTATAAGAAGATTGCCAAGACCCTGACTCTGAGCTGCAGCATGGTAGCCAAGACCATACAGTGGTTTAACAGGACAGGTTACACTCAGAACAGGCCTCGCCATGGTCTACAAAAGAAGTTGAGTTTATGTACTCAGCATCATATCCAGAGGTTGCCTTTGGGAAATAGACGTATGAATGCTGCCAGCATTGCTGCAGAGGTTTAAGGGGTAGGGGGTCAGCCTGTCAGTGCTAAGCCATACACCGCACACTGCATCAAATTGGTCTGCATGGCTGTCATCCCAGAAGAAAGCCTCTTCTAAAGATGATGCACAAGAAAGCCTGAAAACAGTTTGGTGGAGACAAGCAGACTAAGTACATGGATTACTGGAACCATGTCCTGTTGTCTGACGAGACCAAGATAAACGTATGCGGTTCAGATAGTGTCAAGCGCGTGTGGCGGCAACCAGGTGAGGAGTACAAAGACAAGTGCGTCTTGCCTACAGTCAAGCATGGTGGCGGGATTGTCATGGTCTGGGGCTGCATGAGTGCTGCCAGCACTTGGGAGCTACATTTCACTGAGGAAACCATAAATGCCAACATGTACTGTGACATACTGAAGCAGAGCATGATCCCCTCCCTTCGGAGACTGGGCAACAGGGCAATATTCCAACATGATAACGACCCCAAACCCACCTCCAAGACAAATACTGCCTTGCTAAAGAAGCTGAGGGTAAAGGTGATGGATTGGCCAAGCATGTCTCCAGACCTGAACCCTATTGAGCATCTGTTGGGCATCCTCAAATGGAAGGTGGAGGAGTGCAAGGTCTCTAATATCCACCAGCTCCGTGATGTCGTCCTGGAGGTGTGGAAGAGGACTCCAGTGGCAACCTGTCAAGCTCTGGTGAACTTCATGCCCAAGAGGGTTAAGGCAGCGCTGGAAAATAATGGTGGACACACAAAATATTGACACTTTGGGCCCAATTTGGATAGTTTCACTTAGGGGTGTACTCACTTTTGTTGCCAGCAGTCTAGACATCAATGGCTGTGTGTTGAGTTATTTTGAGGGGACAGCAAATTTACACTGTTATACAAGCTGTACACTCACTACTTTACATTGTAGCAAAGTGCCATTTCTTCAGTGTTGTCACATGAAAAGATATCATAAAACATTTACAAAAATGTGAGGGGTGTACTCACTTTTGTGAGATACTGTATACACTCTGTTCCAAATTATTATGCAAATTCTATTTCAGTGTCACAAAGATTAAATATTTTGTTTTTTAGTTTAACTCATGGATGACATTGTGTCTCAGGGCTCTTTTGATCACTGAAAACAATCTTGGACACCTGTGATAATTAGATTGCCAGGTGAGCCCAATAAAGGAAAAACTACTAAAGGAGGGTGTTCCACATTATTAAGCAGAGCACCATTTTCAAGCAATATGGGGAAGAAAAAGGATCTCTCTGCTGCCGAAAAGGGTGAAATAGTTCAATGCCTTGGACGAGGTATGAAAACATTAGATATTTCACGAAAACTTGATCATCGCACCATTAAGAGATTTGTGGCTGATTCAGAGCACAGATGGGTTTGTGCAGATGAAGGCACATTGAGGAAGATTTCTGCCAGATCCATGCATTGGATCAAGAGAGCAGCTGCTAAAACACCATTACATAGCAGCAAACAGATATTTGAAGCTGCTGGTGTCTCTGGAGTCACACGGACATCAAGGTGTAGAGTCCTCCAGTCTTGCAACTGTGCATAAACCTTCCATTTGGCCACCACTAACCAATGCTCCCAAGCAGGAACGGCTGCATTGGGCTGAAAAATTCATGAAGACTGCAACCCTGGATGGAGTAGTGGATGGTTGGTGGACGGCTACCCTGTTCCAACAAGGCTGCGACATCAGCAAGGCGGTGGTGGAGTCATGTTTTGGGCTGGAATCATGGGAAGAGAGCTGGTCGGCCCCTTTAGGGTCCCCGAAGGTGTAAAGATGACCTCTGCAAAGTATGTGGAGTTCCTGACTGACCACTTCCTTCCCTGATACAGAAGGAAGAACTATGCTTTCTGTAATAAAATCATCTTCATGCATGGCAATGCACCATCTCATGCTGCAAAGAATACCTCTGCATCAATAGCTGCTATGGGAATAAAAGGAGAGAAAGTCATGGTGTGGCCTCCATCCTCCCCTGACCTCGGCCCTATTGAGAACCTTTGGAGCATCCTCAAGCAAAAGATTTATGAGGGTGGGAGGCAGTTTACTTCCAAACAGCAGCTCTGGGAGGCTATTCTGACATCCTGCAAACAAATTCAGAAACTGTCCAAAACCTCACAAGTTCAATGGATGCAAGACTTGTGAAGCTGCTATCAAATAAGGGGTCCTATGTTAAAATGTAACGTGACCTGTTAAAATGTTTAAAAAGTTTTGATTTCAGTAAATATGCTGCAAACACAACAAATGACAATTTTCGGTTCTTTACAACCTATAAAGTGTTTTGAAACTTACTTTGCGTAATAATTTGAAACAGTGCCTTGTAAGTTTTTTATTTTGAAAAAAATACTGTTATCATTGGGAGGTTTGCTCGAATAAAATTTGAATTGTACTCTTAATAGTTGATAACATGAGAATTATGCTGACTGTTGTTTACATCAATTATTTAGGTAAATGAGAAAAATATCATTGGCATAATAATTTGGAACAGGGTGTATATATACATGTACACACACACACAGGCATGTGTGTTTCAGCTTTGGGGTGCACACCCTAAGGCAATAGGCTGCGCACGCCTATTGTGACGTGGCAAGTCCCAGAAGTGCAGCCCAAGCTTGTAATTTGGCTAGCAGTAGTAGTAACATACTGTAGCCTCCAGAAATTTGATCACAAGCCCATAGAGCCCAGAGGTGCTTGCAAATCCTGATTGGCAGCTCCCAGATTCAGCAGCACCCATTATTCTCCCATTCACAGCCTAACCTGGAATTCAGGTGGAAGCAACAAATTTAACAACTCAACTTGATTTTTTAGCTGTTTTTCACAGAAGAATTGTATCAATTGATTGATGACCAAAGCAAACTTTATACTGATCAGTACATCGCTGCCAACTCAAATTCGTACCTTGTCAGACCATTTGAGTGGAAGCCTATCGTGGTTTCCAAGTTTACATTTTTTGGGGCCTAACCCTTAAAATGGGCTTAACAAAAATAATAAATTGGTCCACAGACCCAATTCATCATATGCCCATATTCTCTGCTGCAATGTCCAGTCATAGGTATGAGCATATATTGCATTTCACACATTTCAATGACAATACACTTTGATAGACATGTGCGGTTCATTTCATTCCGAATTATAATGCGGACAAATTTTCATTTTTCGGAAATTTGGATGTATCCGAATTTCCGAATTACAATAGTACCAAATTTAAATGAATCCGAAATAACGAAAAAAAAAATTTGGACTAAATTCGAACTTGAATCATTTTCGAATAGTTTTCAAATTCGAATAGTTTTCAAATTTGAATTAGAAATGTTTTCAAATTTTAATAGTTTTTTCGAATTAGAAAAAAAATATTTCAAATTTGAATAGCTTTCCAATTTCCAGAGAGAATAGAATAGAAAATAAAGTAAAAGAGTAGAAAAAAAAAATAGACTAGAAAAGAATATAACAGAAAATAAAATAATAGACTATAATAGAGTAAAACAGAACAAAATGGAATAGAAAATAAAATAACAGAATAGACTAGAATTTAATAGAAACAAATTCAATAGAATATAATTAAATAGGAAGAATACAGCATCTTCTAAATTTCAAATAGAATAAATTTGAATTCAAATACATAAGAGAAAAAAATAGAAGAATAGAAAAGAAATAAAAGAATAGAATAGACTATAATACAATAGAAAAGAATAGAATTGAAAAAAATAGAATAGAATAGAAAGAATATAACCATTTCCCAAAATTCAAATAGAATCAATTTGAATTTGAATATAATAGAAAAGAATAGATTAGAATAGGAAGATGGTTATATTCATTCTATTCTATGCTATGCAATTGTTTTTTCTATACTATTGTGTTATTTTCTATTCTATTCTACTCTATACCTTTCTATTCTATTCGAATTCAAATTGATTCTATTTGAATTTTGGAAAATGGTTATATTATTTCTATTCTATTGTTTTTTAAATTCTATTCTTTTCTATTCTATTCAAATTTCAGAAGATGGTTATAATCTTTCTATTTTATTCTATTTTTTTATCCTTTTCTATTCCTTTCTATTCTATTCCATTCTATTCTGTTGTTTTATTTTCTATCCTATTTTGATCTGTTTTGCTCTATTATATTATATTCTTTATTTTCTGTTATATTCTTTTCTATTGTATTCATTTTTTTTCTATTCTATTCCTTTATTTTCTATTCTATTTTATTCTCTTTGGGAATTGGAAAAGTATTTGAAAACTGTTCAAATTCGAAAATGATTTGAAATTGATTCGAAAACTTTTCACATCGATTGGAAAACGAATAAACAAAACAAATTCCATAAACAAATCTAGCTAAACAAATTTATGTAAATGACGAAACAAAACAAATTTTTTTGTTCTGCATATGTCTACACTTTGTCGTCCTTGGGGCGACCCTGAATATGATCTGCCCCACAAAAATAGGCCCCTCATTACCTGTCCCAAAAATCTGCAGATGTATATATGCCCTAACTAAACATTTGTGTGCATGAGCCGCTCGTTCATTTTTCTGGCCACCTTGCATTCAAGCAATATCTCTAGAGCAAGCATGCCAGATCTGAGGTCAAAATCTATAAGCTCTGTAAAGGGGCAATAGGCTATACATGTCGTTTTAGGATTTACGAGGGGAAAGACAGTCATGTGGAGTTCCCCAGATGCCCAGATTACATGGGGAGCAGTGACAAGATAGCATGGGACTCAGTGTCACCTTTGTTCTGGCAGGGGTACCATTTGTACATGGACAATTTCTATGCGAACGTGCCACTTTTTTTTTCTGGTTTAATTCTTTAATTTTTATTTTCTCTTTCAATGGTTTTTATTGTTAATAAACGAGAGTACAATGAAGTAGTCAATCATTTGATTACAATGAGCAATTAGTAAATCAACATTTGTCTTCCATAAGTACGCAATTGATTCTGCAACAATATCAGCTTGATAAAACAAGAATGACATTGGTATGTTAAGTGTTGAAACTGTAGCATAAAGCCCATATCAAAATCTAAAGGACCCAGTGGAGAGGAGGGTCGTCTATTCCAGGTTAGTACCTGCAGGAATATTGGGTGCTTTGGGAGGTATGCCAAGGAGGCTGTTCCATATGTCTTAACTCTAAACACGGAGAGACCCCTGCCCACCCCTGTGGGAACTCATTTGTGGGGTAGGAGGACCCACCGGGCAGCAACGTTACTACTACACTGAATTGAGCCTCAACTTGGGGTTCCGGTGGAGCCCAGAAATAATGAAGTACACTTCCAAAGGGGGTTATCTCCACGGGTTTTGTCTGTTGCACCTGTAAGCGTCTCTCAAAGAGGAGATCCTCTGGCGTCCCCACATGGAACTTGTACCTCTCCACTCCTCTGGGCCAACGCAAGATAAATGGCATTCAATGAAGACAAATTAGTGAAGAGAAGCAAGGAAGGAAGATCAAGAGGGAGGGGGAGAAGAGAGAGGGGAAGAAAAGGGAAAAGAGGGTGGGGTTAAAGGGTTGTGAACTTCCAGGTATTAGAAGCTTTCCGGGGTATGACCGGGATAGAGTGGAACCTTCACGTAAAGGGCCCAGGGTTCCCAGGTTACTTCAAAGTTGACTATTTTATCTAGCAGTTTTGCAACCAGAAGCCACGATCCAGGATATCTTCCTCTTAGTAGCGAGGAAGGAGACCGTGGGGCTATTCCAAGATCTTGCCAGAGCGATCTTGGCACCTATTAGCATAAAGTTCAGGAGGGATTGTTTTTGTTTGGGAATTTCTGCCACCTTTTGGAGTAGCAGGGCTATTTCTGGGGTCTGTGGGATGTCACATCCTAGTACCTTTCTGGCCATGCTGAAGAATTTCTTCCAGAATGTCCTAATGCGAGGACAAGTCCACCAAATATGAGACATGGTACCCTGGAGGTTGCAACTTCGGAAGCATAGGGGAGAAGAGTCTGCATATATTTGCAATAGTCATGATGAAGTGTAGTACCACCTTGTCAATACTTTAATATTGGCTTCTATTAGCGCAATATTCATCAGACCTTTTTGAGCACATTGGACTGTTTGGAACCAGGTCTCCGAATTCAACTGAATATTTAGATCGCTTTCCCATGTTTTGGCATAAGTGGGTTTTTCTACCCTCCTCGCCAACAAGGCATATATAATGGATATGTCTCCTCTTTGAACCATTGCCTCCGTACACCACGTCCCATAAGCAGATGGCCTTGGGGGTCTTGTCTTGTCTGTCCAGATTCTGTTTAAAGAGTGAGAAAGCTGTGTGAACCTGAAGTGTTCCGCCTCTGGCATTTCAAGTCTGGATGTGCAGTAGGTTTTGGAAATCGGACCTTGTTGGGTGAAGAAGTGTCGAATTCTAAAGAGGCCCTTGTTAAGCCACCATCTGAAGGCTAGTATGTTTAAACCTGGCGGAAAGGCGGGCTGTTGAATATGTGAGACAATGGTTGAATTTCCAACATCAATTTTCCCTTTTTGTACAGTTTGTCTGTTAGGGCCATAGAATGCGAGAGGGTTGGGGATAGGATAGCCAGGCGCGTATTTGGCGGGCTCCACAAAAGGAAGCCGATTATGCGGTTGGAAGTGGCTTGCCTTTCCATAGCGAGCCAATCCGGTTTGGGTCCCCTGGAGTAGACTATTGAGATTTGTGCAAGCTGGGCTGTTTGATAGTATGACCATAAGCAGGGTAATCCCAGCCCACCCTGGGATTTAAGTCATGTGAGGGTTTCCCTGTGACACCTGTAACCTCTCTTCCCCCAAGTAGAGGAAATGATTTGGGATTGTACTTTCTGAAGGTGCCCTTTGTTGAGAGGGATTGGAAGGGACCTAAACAGGTACAAGATCCGCAGAAGTATGTTCATTTTGATCCTATTTATTTTCCCTAGAGTACTGTCTCGAGTTCGACCACGACTTCAAATCATCTGCTATGCTCTTGAACATAGGGGGATAGTTTGCTGTGAATAGTTTGTCTACAGAGTTGGTTAGTTTGATGCCTAGATAGGGGAGAGGGTGTGGTGACCAAGTGAAAGGGAAGTGCTCTTTCAACTGTTTGACAGTTGATTCCTGGATTGAAATATTTTGCGGAATTGACCGTTAAGCCCGAGACAGTTCCAAAATCTTTCAACAGTTGGAGGTTATTGGGAGTCGTAATCAGGGGATCTGTTATAAAGAGAAGCAGCTCATCCGCAAAAAGGGCGCATTTGTGTTCCTGTGTGCCACATTTAACTCCCTTGATGTCTGGGTGTGTTCTGATCGCTATTGCTAGGGATTCTATCGCTAAGGCGAAAATTATTGGCGAGAGGGGGCAGCCCTGCCTGGTTCCCTGTGAGATGGATAAAGTGTCGGAGTACTGTCCCATGAGGCGGACTTGCGCATTAAGATTAGTGTAGAGTGCTGTCAGAGAGGATACAAAGTGAGGCCCGAAACCCCATCTGAGTAATATTTCAAAAAGGTAGGGCCAGGATACCTTGTCAAAGGCCTTGTGGAGATTAATTGGACAGTAAGAATCCTTCCTGTTGAGGGCCTCTGTCCCAATGAAACTTCAGTAGGGTAACAATGTCAATAGCCCTCCTCACCTGGTCCGGACCCTGCCTCCCCGGGATGAACCCCACCTGGTCCTTGTGGGAACATGCCACTTTTTAGGCACTTATTCAATCTTGGAATTGGCTGTTGTGGCACCATGTGACCTAATCACCAGGGCTTTCCCCACAATGGCTAGTTAACACCCGACTTAGAAAAGGGGAGAAAGCCTGCTTGCAGAACTGTAAATTACTCTCAGTGAAGTAGAAGGACAAATGGGATGTTTTCATCCTGTTTTCCATTCATGCAGACACAAGAATCCAAATTAGCTTGGCATCTGGTATCATTGAAAAGCCTATGTCCACGAATATAATCTTAATATGAGAGCCGTAGACTTCAACAACTAAATGCTGTATTTAGTGTCCCGCAAAGTCAGATACTGGTACCAAAAGTGTCTGTATATTTATTTCAATTGGCTTTATATAATACTTTTGTGATTTACAAAGCAACAGTAAGAACTGTTTTATTCAGAAGGTGCTGTGGCCCAAACCCCAAATCCGAATGCAGTGAGCTAACTGCATGGAAGGAGTTTTTCTGATGTCGTTCCTGGTACCCCGACCAACAAGTTAGGATCATACTCAGCAGGTGGCGGCTGGGGCCAGCACAAAGGCGGGTGGAGATATAGAGGTGCAGGCACCAGAGCAGAATAGTTGGGTGACAGGAAGGGTAGAAGGGAAATAGTCAGGGAGGCTGATCCTGGGCTGGAGCATCCCAATAGGTACACCCCACTGTGTGATATTGTGGAAACCAGTCTGGAATCAGCATCGCTGGAGCAGAGTGGCTCCCCTAGCTGCCAGGGGAGTATCTCCTCCAGCAAGGGTAGGGATGAAGCCAGGTGAAAGGAAAGACAGATTGTGGTGGTAGGGGACTCAATTTTTAGAAACACAGAGAGGGCAATCTGTCACAAAGACCTGAAGCACCGAATTGTATGCTGTTTACCAGGCGCGCGGGTTCGGAACATCATGGATCGGATGGACAGATTACTGGGAGGCACTGTCATGGTGCATGTTGGCACCAATGACAAAGTTAGAGGTAGGTGGAGTGTCCTAAAAAAAGATTTTAGGGACCTAGGATCAAAATTGAGGATTAGGACCTCCAAAGGTAGTATTCTCAGAAATACTACCGGTACCTCGAGCCACACCAGAGAGGCAGCGGGAGGTTAGGGAAGTCAACAACCGACTGAGGAGCTGTTGTGGAAAGGAGGATTTTGGGTTCCTGGAGAACTGGGCTGATTTCTCAATCGGTAACAAGCTCTATAGAAAGGATGAGCTGCACCGAAATGGGGAAGGTGCAGACCGGCTGGGAATGAGGATGGCCGAAAAGTTAGAGGGGCTTTTAAACTAGGCAACGGGAGGAGGGCCCAGACTTAGTAATAGTCAGAGTGGAACAGAGTTTGGGGGGTAGTATTGGGGGTAGGAGTGGTAGGCCAAATAAAGAATTTGAACCCTAGGCAAGTAGTGTAACAAGTCCTATATACAAACAAGGAATACCCAGAAAGGAAACAGTAGGTGTCTGGACAAAGCTACGTGGCTTGTTCACTAATGCCAGGAGTCTGGTAGACAAGATGGGAGAACTAGAATTGCTTCTGTATGAGGAGAAATTCGATTTTGTAGCAATTTTGGAGACTTGGCTCAACAACTCTCATGATTGTCTGGCTACCATTCAGGGGTATTCCCTATATTGCAGGGATAGGGAGGGCAAAAAAGGGGAAGGGGTATGCCTGTATATAAAAAATGATGTACAAATAAATGTGACAGATGACATTACTAGTGGATCTGGGGAGGAAGTTGAAGCCTTATGGGTAGAGCTACAAAGGGAAGATACCAGGGGGAAAGTAATACTGGGAATATGCTATAGGCCCCCTAACCAGAGGGAGGAGGGGGAGGCGGACCTCCTATCGCAATTTAGAATAGCGGCTAGGATGGGAAGTGTCATTATAATGGGGGATTTTAATTATCCAGATATTGACTGGGAGGAAGATACTGCACATTCAGCTAAGGCTCGCCATTTCCTAAATGTCCTACAGGCTAATTTCATGGGTCAAATGGTAAATGCACCAACAAGAAAAAAAGCACTATTAGACCTTCTGATTACTAACAACACAGACCTGATCACAGATGTGGAAGTAAGGGGCAATCTAGGAAATAGCGATCACAGGTCAATTAGTTTCAGTATAAATTACACAAATAGGAAACATAAGGGGAATACAAAGACACTGAACTTTAAGAGAGCCAACTTCCATAAACTATGCTTCTTGCTGGAAGATGTTAGCTGGGATAAAATTCCAGGAACAATGAACGTGGAGGAAAAATGGGAGTGCTTCAAGAACATACTAAACAAAGGTATTAGCCAGTGTATCCCAACGGGAAATAAATGTAACCACTTCCGGACCGCCGTACGTCGTTTGACGGCGGTACTTTGAAGTGGAATACCGTTGTTATGGTAGCAGATAGCTACCATAACCCCGGTATCTTTTTTTTCTGCAGGCGATTCCCTGCAAGATAAAAGTGGTCTTAGCGGTGGATTCGCCGCGAGATCACTTTTATCAGCGGCGGGAGAGGTGCCCCCCCCCCTCCCGCCACTTTCCGGTCATCTCCGCCGCTTACCGGACCCGCCGGCAGCAGCGGAGATGATCGGGTCCTTTCCCTCCAGTGTCCGTGTGCCGAGTGAGCGGCTCCATAACAAGGCTGGGCGGAAGCTACGTCACAAGAAGCTTCCGCCCAATGCTCTTAAAGGGGACATTTTTTTTTTCCCCTGCCATTTTTTTCAAAATTTTTTTTTTTCTTTTTTTATGCATTTACGTCTAAAAATGAGATCTGAGGTCTTTTTGACCCCAGATCTCATATTTTGGAGGTCCTGGCATGCTTTTTTCTATTACAAGGAATGTTTACATTTCTTGTAATAGGAAAAAAAGTGATCAAATTTTTTTTTTAAAAAGAAAGTTGTAAAAATAAAAATTAAAAAGTAAAATAAATAATTAAAAAAAAAAAAATTTTTAAAGCGCACCGTCCTTGCGAGCTCGCGCGCAGAAGCGAACGCATACGTAAGTCCCGCCCACATATGAAAACGGTGTGCAAACCACACATGTGAGGTATCGCTGCGATCGTTAGAGCGAGAGCAATAATTCTAGCCCTAGACCTCCTCTGTAACGAAAAAATGCTAACCTGTAGAATTTTTTAAACGTTGCCAATGGAGATTTTTATGGTGCATAGTTTGTCGCCATTCCGTGAGCGGACGCAATTTTGAAGCATAACATGTTGGGTATCATTTTACTCGGCGTAACATTATCTTTCACAATGTGGAAAAAAATTGACCTAACTTTACTGTTGTCTTATTTTTTAACTAAAAAAACTGAGCGCAAATACGGTGTGACATAAAGTTTTGCAATGGCCACCATTTTATTCTCTAGGGTCGTAGAAAAAAAAATATATAATGTTTGGGGGTTCTAAGTAATTTTATAGCAAAAAAACCTGTTTTTAACTGAAAACCACCGAACTCCAAAAAGAGGCTCGGTCTTAAAGTGGTTAAAAGAGCTAATCAAAGACCAGGATGGCTTAACTCCGACATAAAGGCACACATGAAAGCAAAGGAGAAGGCCTTTAAAAAATACAAGGCTGAGGGGTCTCTGTCAGATTTTCATATTCATAAAACACGCAATAAGGAATGCAAAGGTGCACACATAGCTGAGGACAGTAAAAAGAAATTCTTTAAGTATATGTAAACAGTAAGAGACGGAGATCAGATCATATTGGCCCTATAAAGAATGATGAAGGCAATCTGGTTGCAAAGGATGGAGAAATGGCAAAGGTGTTAAACTCATTTTTCTCCTCAGTATTCACAAAGGAAACAGGGGGCTCAATTATTCAGAACTACAATACTAGTTCTCACGGCACGTCACAGGAAGCACCCTCATGGCTAACTGAGGATAAAATTAGGAATAGGCTTGAAAAACTGAACACTAATAAGTCACCGGGACCAAATGGCTTACACCCGAGGGTCCTTAAGGAACTTAGCCAAGTTATTGCCAGACCTTTGTACCTAATCTTTAGGAGCAGTTTTCTGACTGGTATGATACCAGCTGATTGGAGGAAAGCCAACATAGCACCAGTATATAAAAAAAGGACCAAGTTATATCCCTGGGAACTACAGACCAGTTAGCTTAACATCAATAATTTGCAAGCTCTTAAAGGGAATAATAAGGGATTATATACAAGATTATTGTAACGAGAATGGTATCATTAGCAGTAATCAACATGGTTATATGAAGAATCGTTCTTGCCAAACCAATCTATTAACCTTCTATGAGGAGGTGAGCTGCCATCTAGATAAATGAAGGCCTGTAGACGTGGTGTATCTGGATTTTGCAAAAGCATTTGATACAGTTCCCCATAAACGTTTACTGTACAAACTAAGGTCCCTCAACATTAATCAAAGGGTGAGTATCTGGATTGAAAACAGGTTACAGGGGCGAGTTCAGAGGGTGGTGATAAACGGGGAGTACTCGGAATGGTCTGGTGTAGAAAGTGAGGTTCCCTAAGGTTCTGTCCTGGGACCAATCCTGTTCAATTTATTCATAAATGATTTGGAGGATGGGGTGAACAGCTCAATCACAATATTTTCGGATGATACCAAGCTAAGCAGGGCAATAAATTCTCCACAGGATGTGGAAACCTTGCAAGAAGATCCGAACAAATTAATGGAGTGGGCAGATAAGTGGCAAATGAGATTTAATGTAGAAAAATGTAAGATAATGCATTTGGGTACCAAGAATATGAATGCAAACTACTCACTAGGGAGAGAGCCTCTGGGGGAATCTAGGATGGAAAAAATACCTAGGGATCCTAGTAGAGAACAGGCTCAGCAGTGGCATGCAATGCCAAGCTGCTGCAAGCAAAGCTAACAAAGTGTTGGCATGCATAAAGAAAGGGATCAACTCCTGGGATAAATCAATTATTCTCACACTATACAAGTCTCTGGTGAGGCCGCACCTGGAATATGCCATCCAGTTCTGGGCACCAGTCCTCAGGAACAATGTCCTGGTATTGGAAAAGGGTTTAGAGAAGGGCAACAAAGCTAATTAAGGGATTGGAGGACCTTAGTTATGAGGAAAGATTACAAGCACTGAACTTATTCTCTCTGGAGAAGAGATGCTTGAGAGGGAATATGATTTCAATGTACAAATACTGTACTGGTGACCCCACTATAGGGACAAAACTATTCAGTGCAAGGGAGTACACAAAGACACATGGCCATTCATTAAAATTAGAAGAAAGGCAATATAACCTTAAAATGCGTAGAATTTTCTTTACAGTAAGAGCAGTGAGGATGTGGAATTCCCTTCCACAAGCAGTAGTTTCTGCTGGGAGTATAGATAATTTCAAAATTTAGATGCACACCACAGCATTGAGGGACATACAATGTAATACTGACATAAAAACACACACATAGGTTGGTCTTGATGGACTTATGTCTTTTTTCAACCACGCTAACTATGTAACTATATAAGTCACCCCCAAAAAAAATGTTTCTGTAGCAAACACAAAATTAGGCGTGGTTCGCGTTTTTTTTGTCCCTCCTGTCCTGGCCAAAAAAAGTTGTGTTTTATTGAGATAAAGTGTTTGTTACCCCAACACTTCATATTCCTTATAAGCGCCTGCTTTACCATGTACTGTATTTGTATGAGAAAGTATCATGTTCTCTTTGTATTGCCTCCTTTATGTGAAATCCCTAGTATTTCTGCTAGTCCCCTTGCTTTCCTATTAAAATCTGACCACATTAAGCAGGAGAGAACACTGTGGTCAGTTCAGTATGCACTCCTCTAATGATCAGACTTGTGCTGACACCCCCCCCTGCACAGCCATTCACTGTGAAGCTCAGTGTGCTGCTGCTTCTCCTCCCCTATATTTATACACAAATGTTTTGCCTTTCATTTTGTATTTTAAACTGAATGGGTTGTTTTACAAGGTAACCATTTACAATCATTTTAATGTTATATTGTTACTGTGTTTTATTGTTAACTAGAGTTGAGCAAACCCAGACTGTAAAGCTCGGGTCCGTACTGGATTTTAGGTGTCCGTGTCCCGAACCCGGACATTTGAGAAAAAGTCTGGGTTCGGGTATGTTTTCGCGTCTTTTGAATAGCTGCGGGGAAGCCAATCAACAAGCGTTTCACTCGTTTGCCCTTAGAAGCCATCACAGCCATGCCTACTAATGGCATAGCTGTGATTGGCCAGTACATCATGTGACTTAGCCTTGATATGAGCTGGAGTCACGTAGCGCTGCATGTCACATGCTCTCAGGCTAGTGTAGGGAGAGGATGCTGCCGCCGCTGTGAGGGATAGATTACCGCTATAAAATCATCTCATACTGGTATAGGGAGAGGTTCCTGCCGCCGCTGTGAGGGATAGATTAGCGTTATAAAATCATCTCATACTGGTATAGGGAGAGGTTCCTGCTGCCACTGTGAGGGATAGATTAGCGTTATAAAATCATCTCATACTGGTATAGGGAGAGGTTCCTGCCGCTGGTGTGAGGGATAGATTAGCATTATAAAATCTTCTCATACTAGTATAGGGAGAGGTTCCTGCTGCTGCTGCTGTGAGGGACAGATTACCATTATAAAATCATCTCATACTAGTATATGGAGAGGTTCCTGCTGCTGGTGTGAGGGACAGATTATCATTCTAAAATCATCTCATACTGGAGTAGGGAGAGGTTCCTGCTGCTGCTGTGAGGGACAGATTATCGTTCTAAAATCATCTCATACTGGAGAATGGAGAGGAACCTGTTGCTGGTGTGATGGACAGATTACTGTTCTAAAATCATCTCATACTGGTATAGGGAGAGGTTCCTTCTGCCGCTGTGAGGGACAGATTATCCTTCTAAAATCATCTCATACTGGAGTAGGGAGAGGTTCCTGCTGCTGCTGTGAGGGACAGATAATCGTTCTAAAATCATCTCATACTGGAGTAGGGAGAGGTTCCTGGTGCTGCTGTGAGGGACAGATTATCGTTCTAAAATAATCTCATACTGGAGTAGGGAGAGGTTCCTGATGCTGCTGTGAGGGACAGATTATCGTTCTAAAATCATCTCATACTGGAGTAGGGCGAGGTTCCTGGCGGTGCTGTGAGGGACAGATTATCGTTCTAAAAGCATCTCATACTGGAGTAGGGAGAGGTTCCTGGTGCTGCTGTGAGGGACAGATTATCGTTCTAAAATCATCTCATACAGGAGTAGGGAGAGGTTCCTGGCAGTGCTGTGAGGGACAGATTATCGTTCTAAAATCATCTCATACTGGAGTAAGGAGAGGTTCCTGGTGCTGCTATGAGGGACAGATTATTGTTCTAAAATCATCTCATACTGGAGTAGGGAAAGGTTCCTGCTGCTGCTGTGAGGGACAGATTAGCGTTATAAAATCATCTCATACTTGTATAGGGAGAGGTTCCTGCCGCCGCTGTGAGGGATAGATTAGCGTTATGAAATCATCTCATACTGGTATAGGGAGATGTTCCTGCCGCTGCTGTGAGGGATAGATTAACATTACAAAATCATCTCATACTGGTATAGGGAGAGGTTTCTGCTGCTGCTGTGAGGGACAGATTACCGTTATAAAATCATCTCATACTAGTATATGGAGAGGTTCCTGCTGCTGGTGTGAGGCACAGATTATCATTTTAAAATCATCTCATACTGGACTAGAGAGAGGTTCCTGGTGCTGCTGTGAGGGACAGATTATCGTTCTAAAATCATCTCATACTGGACTAGGGAGAGGTTCCTGGTGCTGCTATGAGGGACAGATTATCTTTCTAAAATCATCTCATACTGGTATAGGGAGAGGTTCCTGCTGCTGGTGTGAGGGACAGATTATCATTCTAAAATCATCTCATACTGGAGTAGGGAGAGGTTCCTGGCAGTGCTGTGAGGGACAGATTATCGTTCTAAAATCATCTCATACTGGAGTAAGGAGAGGTTCCTGGTGCTGGTGTGAGTGACAGATTATCGTTCTAAAATCATCTCATACTGGAGTAGGGAAAGGTTGCTGCTGCTGCTGTGAGGGACAGATTAGCGTTCTAAAATCATCTCATACTGGTATAGGGAGAGGTTCCTGCCGCCGCTGTGAGGGATAGATTAGCGTTATAAAATCATCTCATACTGGTATAGGGAGAGGTTCCTGCCGCCGCTGTGAGGGATAGATTAGCGTTATGAAATCATCTCATACTGGTATAGGGAAATGTTCCTGCCGCTGCTGTGAGGGATAGATTAACGTTACAAAATCATCTCATACTGGTATAGGGAGAGGTTTCTGCTGCTGCTGTGAGGGACAGATTACCGTTATAAAATCATCTCATACTAGTATATGAAGAGGTTCCTGCTGCTGGTGTGAGGCACAGATTATCATTTTAAAATCATCTCATACTGGACTAGAGAGAGGTTCCTGGTGCTGCTGTGAGGGACAGATTATCGCTCTAAAATCATCTCATACTGGACTAGGGAGAGGTTCCTGGTGCTGCTATGAGGGACAGATTATCTTTCTAAAATCATCTCATACTGGTATAGGGAGAGGTTCCTGCTGCTGGTGTGAGGGACAGATTATCGTTCTAAAATCATCTCATACTGGAGTAGGGAGAGGTTCCTGGTGCTGCTGTGAGGGACAGATTGTCGTTCTAAAATCATCTCATAATGGATTAAGGAGAGGTTCCTGCTGCTGCTTTGAGGGACAGATTATCTTTCTAAAATCATCTCCTACTGGTATAGGGAGAGGTTCCTGCTGCTGGTGTGAGGGACAGACTAACGTTCTAAAATCATCTCATACTGGAGTAGGGAGAGGTTCCTGGTGCTGCTGTGAGAGACAGATTATCGTTCTAAAATTATCTCATACTGGTGTAGGGAGAGGTTCCTGCTGCTGGTGTGAGCGGTGCATTTCTTGCACAAAAATAAAAAGTGCGTTTACATTGCTGGTTTAAAAAAATAATATCATCCCCTTACTACACAACATACTTTGGGAATCCACCCCGCTGGGCTCCAGCAAGGCACAAGAGGCCTGGGCTCGCTCGCTCCAAATCAACATACCCGAGGAGGACTGGGCTTCCATTTTTCGCCATGCCCATAAGGGGTCCTTGAACGTCTCCATTCAGGAGAACAATTACAAACTCACTTCGCGATGGTACCGCACCCCCACAATATTACACAAATACAACAAAAAACTCTCGGACAGGTGCTGGAGGTGCTTTCATTCCGAGGGCTCTCTTCTCCACATATGGTGGGTTTCGTGGAGGTCGTGGACAGGCTCTCAAAAAACAACATAAACACATTATAACACCCCCACGCCATGGTAGCGCTTCACTCAAACATTAACAAGAGGACTTACCTCTGCAAGTTCCTGGGGAATACCCGTACCGCTTTTTACCTTCGGGTCAGGAGGAGCCCATACAACTAAACCTCGCTCGCTCGGGTCCGGAGAACACGGAACGACCTCGGGTCGCCCCACCTAAGGGTTTCATACAACACATCATTCCCCTACTATAATAAAAAAATTTGGTCGTTACATTTGCGTGAAAAATAAAAACACGTTCTTTACGTGGCGAGTGTGGTCGTCGTCCTTGGAGAGGGATGT
>BLSH010551529.1:677740-698357 GCA_018402905.1 Glandirana rugosa | reverse complement strand
CACCTCAACTAACCGCCCATTAGCCCAGCACCCCCAACCCTCGACGCGAGGGCATCAGTGCTTGCTCATTTAAACGACAAATCTAAAACAGAACCCCAATAAGTCAACCACACAACAATCAACCCTCCACAAACTCCACCAAAGGGTTATACCACATTGGATAAGGTCAATGTATGTTCCACTTTTCTCTACCTGTTATGCTATAACATTGTGACGTACATTATTCTATGGATATTTGTAATGTCCTTTTTATATTCAATAAAGCTTTGTTGGAAAAAAAAAAATAATAATAATAATTTATTATTCTTTTTTTTTTTATTATTATTATTAAATAGTGCTACATAGTACATTTGCACCTTGCTGTGCATTTTTTGCACAAAATTAAAAAGTGCATCTACAATGCTGATTTAACTAAATTGAAATTTGTGCTAAATAGTACATTTGTTTCCAGAATGAGGAGAGCGTGAAATAAGGGACGTGGTCGTGGTGCTGCTGGTGTTGGTGGTGTTGGTGAAGCTCCTGTTGCAAGGAGAGGACGTGGTCGATCTGTGCCAGCTACACGCACAAGTGAAACACCTTCCTCATGTGCGAGTAGCCGACAGAACCTTCAACGTTATATGGTAGGCCCAAATGCCGCTCAAGGAATGTTGAGGCCAGAACAAGTACAGGCGATAGTAGCTGACAATGCCTCCAGTTCCTTCACATTGTCTCCCACCCGGTCCCTTGCTGAAAGCTCAGAGTTGGCACCTGAACCCCATGGCCATCTGTCTTTCGCCTCAGCCCCTTGTAAATCAGCCAAGCAGTCTGAGCCCCAAGTCATGCAGCAGTCTCTTATGGTTTTTGATGACTCTGCTGGTGTGCTTTCCGTGGGCCATCCACAGAGCCCTGCCCCAGAAGTGGAAGACATTGAGTGCACCGATGCCCAACCACTTCTGGTTCAGGATGAGAACACCACAGCGCGTCTCTGACAATGACGAAACACAGGTGTCAACTGCTGAGACTTTCCACAGTGTGCAGACTGACAAGGAGGGCAGTGGTGAAGAGTGGGTGGAAGATGATGTGGAGGATGATGAGGTCCTAGACCCCACATGGAATCAAGGTCATGCGAGTGACGTGTGCAGTTTGGAGGAAGAGGTGGTGGTCGCACAGAGACACCAGTACAGCAAAAGAGGAAGTAGGTTGCAAAAGCGGAGCCACTGTCCCCTAGACAGTACGACTGCTACTACCCACCGCACCCAGGGACCTAGCACACCAAAGGCAGCTCAAAGAGTTCCCCGGCGTGGCAGTTCTTCAGACAATGTGCTGACGACAAGACACGAGTGGTTTTCACGCTGTGCAATGAGAGCCTGAAGCGAGGCATAAATGTTCTAAACCTGAGCACAACCTGCATGACCAGGCATCTACATGCAAAGGACGAGCTGCAGTGGAATAAGCACCTCAAAATCCAAGAAAGGTCTTGGCCTCCTCCTGATTCCTCTTCTGCTGCTGCCTCGGCCTCTTCCTCCACCTCTACAGTGCCAGTGTCACCTGCCACCCAGCAAACAGACGATGTGACAGCAACGCCACCATGTCCGCCACCATGTCCGCCACCATGTCTGCCACCATCCCCAAGCATTTCCACACTATGGTCCCATGAAAGCCTACAGCTGTCCATCTACCAAACACTGGAGAGAAAGAGGAAGTACCCCCCCTACCCACCCGTGATCCCTGGACCTGAATGCCAGCATTTCAAAATTCCTGGCCTTTGAAATGTTGTCATTCCGTCTGGTGGACACGGACAGTTTTAAAAACCTGATGGCGGTGGCTGTCCCACAGTACGTGGTACCCAGCCGCCACTACATTTCCAGGCGAGCCATCCCTTCCCCGCACAAACAAGTTGGGGACAAGATCAAGTGTGCACTGCGCAACGCCATCTGGTCCACATAACCACTGATACGTGGACCAGTAAGCACGGGCAGGGGCGCTATATCTCGCTAACTGCACACTGGGCAAATGTAGTGGCAGGTGGGCCTGAGGCGGATAGCAGTTTGGCGCATGTTCTTCTGCCACCAAGGATTGCAGGGCATTTCTCTTTGCCTCCTTTTGCCTCCTCCTCCTACTCCACTTCCTCCTCCTCTACTACCTCCTCATCTGCTCAGCGTAACACCTTCACCACCAACTTCAGCACATCCAGAGGGAAACAACAGCAGGCTGTTTTAAAACTGATATGTTTGGGGATAAACCCCACACTGCGCAGCAGCTGTGGATGGGCATTGAACAGACCGATGAGTGGTTGTTGCCACTGAACCTCAAGCCCGGCCTGGTGGTGTGCGACAATGGGCAAAATCTCGTAGCAGCTCTGGGCCTAGCCAATTTTACGCACATCCCTTGCCTGGCAGATGTGCTGAATTTGGTGGTGCAGAAATTTCTAAAAAACTACCCGGATATGTCAGAGCTGCTGCAGAAAGTGCGGGCCATCTGTGCGTGCTTTCGACGCTCTCGCCCTGCTGCTGCTCGCCTGTCTGCGCTGCAGCGGAACTTCGGCCTTCCTGCTCACTGCCTCCTATGCAACGTGCCCACAAGGTGGAACTCCACCTTGCACATGCTGGAGAGACTGTGCGAGCAGCAGCAGGCAATAGTGGAGTTTCAGCTGCAGCACACACGGGACAGTCGCTCTGTGGAACAGCACCACTTCACCACCAATGAGTGGGCTTCCATGCGAGACCTGTGTACCATATTGCGGTGTTTCAAGTACTCCACCAACATGGCCAGTGCCGATGACGCTGTTCTCAGGGTTACTATCCCACTTCTATGTCTCCTTGAAAAAACACTTCGGGCAATGATGGAAGAGGATGTGGCACAGGAGGAGGAGGAAGAGGGGTAATTTCCACGGTTATCAGGCCAGTCATTCACAAGTGGCTCGGAGGGTGGGTTCCTGCACCAGCATAGGCCAGGTAAAACATTTTCAAGCCAGGGCACAGTTCTGGAGGATGAGGAGGACAAGGATGATGATGATGAGGAGGAGGAGGAGGAGGAACCGTGTTCACAGCAGGGTGGAACCGAACGCAGCTCATGGGCATCACTGGAGCGTGGCTGGGGGGGATACGGAGGACACAGATGATAGACCTCCCACAGAGGACAGCTTGTCTTTGCCTCTGGGCAGCCTGGCACACATGAGTGACTACATGCTGCAGTGCCTGCTCAACGACAGCCGAGTTGCCCACATAGCACATAACTTGTGCTGATTACTGGGTGGCCATCCTGCTGGATCCCCCTTACAAGGACAACGTGCCGTCCTTAATTCCCTCAATGGAGCACGATCGGAAGATGCGCGACTACTAGAGCATGCTGGTAGACGCGCTGCTGAGGGCATTCCCAAATGACACCGGGGGCTTAGTGGAAGCACAAGGCTAAGGCAGAGGAGGAGGAAGAGGTCGCCAACGCAGCTGTGGCACCGCCAGCACCTCAGAAGGCAGGGTTAGCATGGTCGAATGTGGAAAAGCTTTGCCAGCAGCACGCCACAACAAACAGCACCAACAGCTGATAAGCAACGTCTTAACAGGAGGCAGCATTTCAGCAACATGGTGGAACAGTATGTGTGCTCACGCCTACACGTACTGACTGATGGGTCTGCCCCATTCAACTTCTGGGTCCCCAAATTGGGCACATAACCTGAGCTTGCACTTTATGCTTTGGAGGTGCTGGCCTGCCCTGCAGCCAGTGTATTGTCTGAATGTTTGTTTAGCACGGCAGGGGGCGTTATCACAGACAAGCGCAGCCGCCTGTCCACAGCCAATGTGGACAAGCTAACCTTTATTAAAATGAACCAGGCATGGATCCCACAAGACTTGTGCAGAATAGCCATTTAGACCGGCCTCACACAGCCATTGGTATACTTTTTTTTAATATATCTCAATATTTTGGGGGCTACCCCAATTATAAAAAAAACCAAACAAACAAAAAACAGTTCTGGCTACCTCCTCCACCGCCACTTCCACCACCTACACCGCCACGGTCACTGCCTCCTCAACCTCCTACTCCACATCCACCTCCTCCTCCATTTTTTATTTTTTATGTGATTTTAAGTTATTTCCCTATCCACATTTGTTTGCAGGGCACTTGTCCTACTCTTACCCCCATTTTGCTTCCCTTTGCAGCCCTCTAGCCCTTTCCAGAACTTTTTTAGAGCCATTTTTGTGCCCAAAAGTTCAGGTCACCATTGACTTCAGTGGGGTTCAGGGTCCGGGGTCAAGTTCGGGTCAAGTAACTTTTTCACGAAGCTGGCCCGAACACGCCAAATCCGAACATCCAGGTGTCCGCTCAACTCTATTGTTAACCATTGTTAACGGTTAACAGCTGCAGCAGGGCTCTGCTCTCAGAATACATATTTCAGAGCCTGCAGCACTGTAGGAGGAGTATGCCTAAGCATGAGGGGCCCAGGGTTGTCAGTGAGTGGATCTCTCCTATGCTTCAGCATATAATTTTTCAAATTTTTTTTTCTGCAGAGATTTCTTCATCCACAATGATCGATCTGAATGGAGGAATCTGTAAGGTTCTCTTTTTTCATTCAGCTCACAGGCTGCATGAAAGAAAAACATTACATGTATGCCCAACATTAGAAGAGTGGATGGATGTGTGTCGGAAGCTTCAAATGTTGGGCATAAAATGCAGGGACAGTTCAAAAACCCCCAAATGACCCCTTTTTGGAAAGTAGACACCCCAAGATATTTGTTAAGATGCATGTTGAGTCCATTGAATATTTTATTTTTTGCCACAAGTTTTTGGAAAATGACAAAAAATATTATTTTTTTACACAAAGTTGTCATTTAAATGAGATATTTCTCACACATACCATGGGTATATGTGGACTTACACCCCAAAACATATTCTGCTACTTCTACTGAGTATGGGGATACCACATGTGAGAGGCTTTTTGGTAGCCTAGCCACATACCGGAGCACACAATTCAATGACCACTTTCAGGCTTTCAAAGGACATAATTTCCTCATTTTACTTCCTGACTACCTATCAGAGTTTCAGAGTCCCTGAAATGCCAGAATAGTACAAAACACCCCCCCTAAATGACCCCTTTCTAGAAACTAGACACTCCAAGGTATTTGATAAGAGGCATTGTGAATATTTTGCAGATCTCATTTGTTCCCACAAATTTGTGGAAAATGAAAAAAGATAATGAAAATGTATTTGAAGAAACAAGGAAGGCGGATGGAAATGTTTTTTTAGAACAAACAAATTTTCAACAGTGCATGGGGTTTTCATTTTGGGAAGGTAAAATTGTTCCAAAATAGAATGTTAAAAGCACACAGAATTTTGAAGTACTTTTGAAAAACATTAGTCAAGTCATTAAATGTACTGAGAATTTTTGTACGAATATTTATTGAAAAAATCTGCTAGCTTTAGATTGTTCAACAGTACAGCAGTAAAGGCTTATAGCAACCAACTAATTGTTTTAATTTACTTTCGACTTGCAGTTGTAAACTAAAAGCAGCAATTTATTTTAAAATTAATTTGGTAGCTCTAACTCATGTTTCAAAATTTGACTACAAAATCAAAAAATCGAACTTTTAATTGTTGTCACACTGATACAGGAAACACATGCATATCCACCTAATTTGGCCACATCTTACAAACACATGCAAAAGAAGGTTCCTTTAGCCACATTTGGCGGTTATGCCTGGTTATCCAGGTATATTGGAGTCATATATTATATTAAATAGAGCTTAACAGGTTGTGCTGTGGAATGGGATCTGTGGACCCTGCTATTCCACTGCAGATGGGAGTCTATTTGTAATTAACCAAACTCTCCAAACCCATTGTTTCTAAAATCAGCTAAAAGACTCAGAGTCAGTTCACACTGCCGCGACTTATCAGATGACTTGGGTCGCCTGACAAGTCGCCTCCATGCATTGCAATGGAACCGTTCTATTAGGATCGACTCAAGTCATTCCGACTTAGAAATAGGTTCCTGACTGTGTGCATGCGCGAAGCACGGGTGATGGCTGCCTAGCCCCGGAGCTCCATCCTGCTTCGTCCCTACAGCCCTCCTGCAGCTCCAATCCGGGTCGGGACCCCTCCAACAGAGCGCCCCACACCAGCAGAGACCCCCGCAATGCTCACCAGCTTGCTAAAGCCACCTCGGGGAGCTGGGAGGGGGACCTGAGCTTGAGTTTGGATGTGGACAAGTGGTATACCCTTTTCCTTAAATCTTTCAAGGGTTTGGTTAACATCCCCCTGATGGAAGCCAGTGCTAAGGTGATCTCCTGATGGTACTTAGTCCCTTCCTGACTCTCCATCATGTTTCCAAACTCCTCCCTGCTTTTTTTTAGAGGCTGTCTCCTCCGGGGCTCCTACTACAACACATGGTGGGAATGTCCTAAGATCAGGGGTTTTTGGAACAGAGTTTTCTCTCTGCTGCGGAAGGTTACAGGTCAGGCAATAACGCAAAGTCCAGAAATTGCTCTACTAAATCACAGACCAGATGGTCTTTCCAAATCCTTAACCAAGCTGACTCACTTTATCCTACTGGGAGCCAATATTACTCTAGCGAAGGCCTGGAAAAAACCCTCTGTCTCCTTCAACGCAGCTAAGAGAAAGATCACCTGGATCATGACCCAAGAAAAACTCGCTAATGTCCTACTTGACTCCTTGGTTAAATTTGACATAGTGTGGGAGCCCTGGAGAAAGTACCTCAACTTGCCCTTTTGCCCAACCTCCCCTTCCTCTGGGTAATGCCTCCCTGGTGCCTTCTTCTTTTCTCTCCTCTCTGTCCCTGTGCTTCTTCTCCTTTTCCTTTCCTGTTGTTTTGTAGGTTATATTTGGGTTTTCTTCTATTTTCTCTTCAGATCGTATCAGTCCTGTGAGGCCAATTGGCTCCAAGAGCATATTCTTTTGACCCTCTCTGATGTTGTTGATCCAATTAATGTCAGTGAAGGGGATGGCCCGTTCACGTGCGGCCCTGTCCCTCCTCTGGACATAGTTTGTTCCCAGGTGTGGTGTCGAGTGGGGGAGCGGGGCCTGTCCGAGGGGTCTCCCCTCGCTATGTTTTAAAATGACCATTTTAAATCCATATATGTATATTTATGTACATGTAAGGGTCATCCGTCATGTATTTTTGAAGGTTCTCTTGGTATTGTCCTCACGTACCTACTGTACCTTTTCTCTTTGTTATTTCTGAAAACTCAATAAAACTTTCTCAAAAGAAATAGGTTCTTGTACTACTTTTAAGGCGACTTGCATTGACTTCTATTACAGAAGTCGTTTGCAAGCAGGGTCCCGCTGAGTTGTCCCGCAAGTAGGATCGCCTATGTGTGAACCGGCTCCTTTCACACTGCCACAATTTGAAAGTTGCGTGATTTTGATGCAATTTTGACGCAATTTTGACATGACTTCAGGGAATGCCTGTGCAAACTTGAGGTCCATGGACCTCAACTCGCATGAAAGTCAGACCAAAGTAGTGCAGGGACTACTTTGAAGTTAGCACCACTTGAAGTCATACATATATGAATGGTTGTCATTGGCACATCATGGGGAATGACTTGTCATGCGACTTTGCAGTCTAAAGTCGCAGGACAAGTTGCGCAAGTGTGAAAGGGGCCTAATGGAGACATCTATGCCAATAATCAGAGTATGGCTTTTAAGAGTAGACTAACACTGTACTATGGAAGATATAAAAAAATGTAAATAGAGATGAGGTGTCAGTTTGGTTTGGTTTGGTGACTGGGATGTGAAACATTTAAAGTTGAAAATATTTTTTATTGAAAACAAAAGTCACATTACAAAAGTAAAGCAGTAAGTGGGATATATCCACAAGTCCACTCAGTAATTATCGCCCATAGCGGGACTCGGGACCATGAGCAACACATTGTTATGGGTAATAAAGACAAGGAAGAAAAACGTCATTGTATCTAGAAAAAAACGCTCTGAAATGTAGAAACTTGATGCCATATTGTTTTCGATGTTGAAAAAGACTGCAATGCAGAAAGATAGCAAGAGACATAGTGAGGAATGAAGGGATAGATACACAGAAGAGAATATGAGACGGTAAAGAAAAGAAGAGGGGGGTCTGCTGGAGGGTCTCGGTCCTGTGTAGTTGCCCAATGAACCAACCTGAGACTCGCTCTCTGCCTAATACCGGGGCTTGTTGTGAGCCTAGGAGGTTAGTTAGCGTATCAGAGGTGGAGAAGCGGAGCCAGATCGACCATAAAACCTTATATTTGTCCAACATATGCTTATCCATTGCCAATCTCTCCTCTATTCTCATAATGTCATTCAACCACTGGGCTAAAGGAGGAGTGGTAGTAGATTTCCAGTACAACAGGATAATTTGTCTGGCAGCAGACAAAAGGAAATGGAGGAGGCATTTCTTTTGGGATACTAAGGAGCCAGGAAGGATAGAGAGCAGAGCGATCTTAGGTGAGGGAGTTAAAGAGTCATCGTATAAATGGTTATATACCTGAAATACTTTATTCCAAAAGGGACGTATTCTCTTGCACTCCCACCAGACATGCAGATATGTTCCGACAGCCTTGCCGCAACGCCAACAATCCACTGGGGTATCTGGAAAAACTCTATGGAGGGTCCAGGGGTCTCTATACCACCGAGAGAGGATTTTGAATTGTGTTTTCTTGTGAGTGGCAGGATATAGAGGATTTATGCGTGAAGTGAAAGCCACTCTTCCCCATGATATTTCCATTCCCAAATCCCTTGACCATAACCGAGTATAGGATGGTAGTCCTGTGTGTGTAAGAGCTTCGATCAGGTCGTATAGTGAAGAGAGTAGATGTCTAGGCGTTTCCTGTAGGGTGCTTAAGCGTTCAAATTCTGTGAGAGGACAGTGTATGTAAGAGGAGTGGAAAAGTTGTTTTGTAAAAAAGACCATATGCATGGACGTTAGCCAGTTTCGGGGATTAGCCGGGACCACCGGACTACCAGTTTGGGGATGTATAAACTCACGGACCTGTGGCCAGGAAGTACGATGGAATGAATGAACCGAGTGGACTCCCACACCTTGAGGAAAGGCAGGGTTGTCAAATAAGGGCATTAGGGGTGACAGATCTGAGAACAGGACATGACAAAGCCCTCGTCTATACCATAAATTCAGAGCAGCTAAAGCTCAGGAGGGGTAAGGCACTCCGGTAGCCGCATAACAAGGCTCTGAGATCCACAGGTGCTAAGTCTTGTTCCACCATCACAGAAGCTTTAGTAATAGGACGGGGGAACCATTCCAACATGCGGGCCATGATGGATGCCTTATGGTAGATTTCAAAATCTGGGAGTCCTGTACCCCCTTGGAGCTTCGGGAGGGTTAACAATTTATACTTGATTCGGGACAGGCCTTGATGCCATATAAATTTAATAGTAAGTGAACGGAGAGAGGCAAAATATGATTTGGGTATCGGTACCTGTATGGTTTGGAAGAGGTACAATAATTTGGGTAAGATATCCATTTTAATAGAATTGATGCGACCAAACCACGGCAAAGAGGAGCCCCCCAGGCCTCTAGATCCTTACTGATACGTGAGAGGATCGGGATGTAGGTTAGTGTGAAAAGGTTGGGCAGGTTGGTGGGTATAAAGACTCCTAAGTACAAGATACATTTGGATTGCCATTGAAAGGAGTAATTTGAGCAAAGTAGCGATAACATGGAGGGGGGTAAAGATAGGTTGAGGGCTTCCGTTTTGGACATGTTCAGTTTAAAATTGCTGAAGGCCCCAAAGCACCTGAATTCCGAGAGAAGGGAGGGTAGGGTCCTATGAGGTTGTTGTACATATACCAGGAGATCGTGCGCGTAAAGAGATCATTTATGGTGGGAAGTGGGAGTAAGGATGCCATGGATAAAGCCATTCTGGCGATTTCAGATGTCAAAGGGCCCGGAAGAGGAACCATTAACCAACACGGAGGCAGAAGGTCTAGAGTAGAGTGACATCACTTTGGAGATATAAATCTGGCCCAGGCCCACCTGTTCTAGGAAGAGACAGAGAAAGCGCTAGTTTACCCTATCAAACGCTTTCTCAGAGTTGAAGGACAACAGGCAAGCCTTCAAATGATGTCGTTGAACATAAGATACAAGGTGTATCATTTTGGTTGTGTTACCTCTGGCCTCTCGGCCAGGGACAAAACCATCCTGGTCCGTGTGGATAATTTTGGGCAGGAGGGGGGATAGGCAGTTGGCTAGGACTTTTGCAAAGAGTTTTAAATCTATATTTAGAAGGGATATTGGGCGGTAACTACCGCATTGGGAGGGATCCTTACCCTGTTTCAGGAAGACTGAGACATTGGCAGACAAGGGGTTTTTGGAAGGGAGTGCAGTCTCGTCTATGGAGTTAAATGCCCATGTCAGGAGCGGTGCCAGGAGGGGTGCAAAGGTTTTATAGAACCTAGGGGTGTATCCGTCTGGACCAGGGCATTTACCCAGTTTAAAGTCTATGATCGCACCTAAAAACTCAGGAACGGAGAGGGATTTATCTAAGTCTACGGCATCTTGTGGATAAATTTCTGCCGTCTCGGTGATATAGGCTTGCATGTCGTCCATGTGAGAGGAAGTAGAGGTACGTGTAGAATGAGGAGGTAAGGTGTACAGATTGGTATAATATTGTTGGAAAGAGGCGGCTATGCCGCTGGTGGGGTGGATCTTATTTTAGTCAGGTCGAGTTATGAACGGGATACAGTGGCGGGAGGCCTAGGGTGGAGAAGTCTAGCGACGTGTTGGCTGCATTTATTGGCCGATGAATAGTGGCGAGTTTGTGCCCGATCTCGTGCGACTAAAAAGTGGGAGTCTAGGATCTGAAGCAGGTCACGGCGAGCGTTGGACGATTCAACGAAAGTGGATGGTGCCAGATCTTTTTTGTGGAGTGGTTCAAGTTCAGCAATACGGGATAACAATCTGCATATATCATCCGTTCTAATCTTCTTCAGTCTGGATCCATGCTGGATAAGGACTCCACGAATGACATATTTCAGAGCTTCCCACTGTGTAAGTGGTGTAGTGACATCTGATGTATGGTCAGCTACAAAATTCTGAATCGCTTTGGAAATTTCAGCTACGCACACAGAGTCTCGCAACAAGTTGTCATGTAGTCTCCATGATGCCCCAGACGGGATCTAGGAGGACGAGCTAGGGAGAGAAGGACCGGAGCATGGTTGGACCAAAAGATGTGCCCTATAGAGGACTGTATAGAAGAGTCTAGTAGAGGTTGTTAAATTAAAATTAAAATAAATTAAAAAGTAGTCCAGCCTACTGTAGGAATCGTGTGCTATGGAGAAGTGACTGTAATTGCATTCTCCAGGGTGCTGAATACGCCAGACATCTACGAGGTTTGCGTCATGAAGAAGGGATTTAATGTGTGCTAAAGAGGATGCAGGGATAGAGGACTTACCGGATGAGGTGTCTGCCGGCGGTGATAAGGCTACATTGAGATCACCCCCAATAATGAAGCAGGGGCCCCTGAAGGAGAGCAATCTGGTGAGAGTGGTAGAGAGAAGCTCAGCTTGATTGGCATTGGGAGCATAAATATTTGCTACTGTAAAAAGAAAATTGTTTAGTTTCAGTCTAAGGAATATAAACCTCCCTGCCTCATCAATAAGCAAATCCAGTACTTCTGGTTTGAATGTTTTGTGGAAAGCAATGGACACCCCTTTGGTTTTGGAGAGTGGATTGGGGCTATGAAACCATGTATGGTAATATCTATTCTGCAAATTGGCAATGGAGCCGCTGCAGAAGTGAGTTTCCTGTAACATTAAGATATCTGGTTTATGAAAGTGGTATAAGATCTGGCTCCGCTTCTCGGGCACATTAAAGCCCCTACAGTTAAAGGAGGCCAAGGTAATCAGGCATATAGGAGCCATGGGACACATAAAAATTAGGCACATAGTAGACTAGGCGGCTTCCAGGGCAAGAGTATTCAACAGGTCTAAATGCTCCAGCAGACTGGGGAGAAAGGGGAGTACATAAGGAAAAAGGGGAAGAAAAGAGAAAAAGATTAAGAAGGAAGAGAAAACAATAGATAGAGGGATATACACGGGTCTCAGTCTCCAAGGTCACAATAGGGAGATATGTAGAGGTTGGCTTGAATAGGGATAGTGGAGATCAAGACCAATTAACATTTGAAAACCATTTAAATCAAAACAGCCACTAGGTGGCTCCACAATGGCAAGAATAACAACACAATATACTGAAAAAGAAACATTTTAACACAATGGGTCGTGCCTTAAGGGCACTCTTATAACCTAGCGGGGGCCGAAGAGGTTGCATAAAGCGGCCCCCGTGGCCCCGCATCGCAGGGTAACAATCTACTGCAAAACAGTGGTTAGGCCAAATCATAACATTGATAAATGGAATATGAATATTCAGGGAGAGGTGTGGTAGGAACTACATTTCTTGAAGGGAGCAAACCCCAGAATTGACCAGTTCCAACATGGCAGGGGCCATGGAACACATGAAATGGAGCCCTGGTGGACATGACGTGTAAGACTCAAGATGGGATAGGGTACCCACTGCTGTTCGCAGTACAACTCTATGCTGTCTATAAAAAAAAAACTGCAAAACAAACTTGATAAGAACAGGAGGTAGGGTAACCAAAGTGACACTGCTCTTAATGCAGAGCAGCGGTATCGCATTTAGGTAAACAAACCAATGGATCCAGGTTCCGTTCAGTCATTTGAGCCCTTGCGAGAGGATGACCATGAGTGGCGTTTGTGTCCTTGAGACTGCCATTGTGTTAAAAATGGGAGGCCGAGGGTGGTTGGTTTAAATGGTCGGGTAGGGATACCTGGGGGAGTTTCAGAGTACTCAGGAACATTGGAAGATCGCCCAACGTGTGGAAAATGGCTGTTTTTCCTTTGTGATGGACTCTAAGGTGAAAAGGAAAGTGCCATTGATACTTTATGTGGCATGACTGCAGGAGATGTGTCAGTGGTTTAAGGGCTTTCCACATCGCTAGGGTTTGGTGCGAGAGGTCTGGAAGGAGCATCACAGGAGTCTCGTTGAAGAGGATGGTATCCTGGGTGCTGGCAGCCCGCATAATTGCATCTTTGACTTTGAAGAAATGTATTCTGCATAGTGTGTCTCTGACAAAGGTGGGATCAGGAGACTTAGGGCCGGAGGTCCAATGTACCCGGTCGAGTTCAATTTTGGTCTCTTTAGGTTGTTGTAAGAGTTGGTTAAAGATGACTGTCATGGCTGCAGCACGGTCTTTTGGTTACACCGACTCGGGAATACCACGAATGCGAATATTATTGTGGCAATTACGATTTTCTATGTCATCTTGATGGTAAGAAAGTTGTTGTAGCATCACGGTATGAGTATTGAGGATTTCTTCATGTGACTGAACGGAGGCCTGGAGACCCTCAGTAGTAGCTTCTATGTCATCAAAGTGGACCCCAATGTCTCTTTTGAGGTCGAAGATCTCTTGTTTATATGTTTTTTCGATTCTCTTAACATAGTGTTCAAAGTAATTTTTAGTCGGAAGAGATCAGATGTAGGTGTGCAGACATCTCATTTGAGTTTCTAAATCCCATCCTTCTCCCGAGCCCAAGGAGGCGTTGGAATAGTTCCAGGAGCGCCTAGAGGGGTGATCGGAGCCCTCTGGAGAGTTGCCCCTGCAGTGGTAGCTCCCCTGTGTTTCCATAACAGAATCCGAGTGTGTAGGGGATGGAAGGGCCGACCCCATGTTGGAGCTCAATTGGCGATGGGCTGCAGCCGCAGAGCGGGTGAAGAACTGTCCCAGGTCACCTCCCTGGCGTGCACCTCTGGAGCCCTTCTGTACCTTGGGTTTGTCTTTCCCCATTTCAGTTGGATAGATACGATTCGGCTGTGTCTGAAAGTCCTGCAGAGCTGCGGGGCCCGGGGGCCGATGACAGGTGCGTCTTTACGGCACCATGAGGCCAACTAAGCCCCAGTATGCTGCTGTATGTTAGCAGTCAGTTTGATTGGTAGGGGAAAGGGCTTTAATGAGTGAGGAAAAAAAAGGGGGGGAGGGGGTCCGTCGTTAATGTAATGTGGTATGGTTATATCCCTTGCGGCAAAAATAAGTCTTTAAGGAGGCCCTGCTCAAGGTGTGTGTGTGTGTACCGGACAATGGGTGGTGTTAGCCGGGGGGGTGAGCCAGGTGACAAAGGGCCCAAAGGCCACCACTAAGAGCAGGTAGGCCGTCAGTAATTATCCCCTTCTGGATGCCCTGGATCTGATGCAGAGCCTTAAGAGAGGACAGTGGGTGTAAGGAGGCCTCAGGTAGAGCAAGATGGCCACTGTTCACTAGTGATGTGAGGATCTGCACAGCCAGCTCATCTGAAAAGAGTCACTGAGGGGGCCGCAGGTTGAGGCGACAGCTATGGTCCTCAGGGCAGGCACCGACTGGCTGTAAGGAGATCCAGGAGGCCAGTAGATCTCTGCAGGTCGGAAGTCTGGTATAGCAATATGGCCACCATTCCAGGGGCCTAGGCCGACACCACGGGCGTACTTGCTGGGCCTGGTAGGGAGGTCTCACCTTGTGACAGCTCTCTCCAGGCTGCGGGAGGTGTGGAGGAGGCCGGCTGGTTGCTGCAAAGTCTCTCGGCAATCCTATCTGCTGTGGAAGGGGACGGAGCCCAAATCGAGTGGCTGGTCTGCGGCCTAGGAAATGGCGGACGCCGTCAGCTAGTAGGCCTCGTGTCAGCCCTCTTCACCTCTCGAGATGACTCCTCAAATGCGAAATAACCAGCCCCAGTGCTGGCAGGGGGTCTGGGGATGTACTACCAGGGGTTTGTGGCTGTAGATGCAGCCGTGGGCGCAGGGATGGCTGTGGATTATGGTGATGAGTCGACGTGAAACATTTAGCAGGGTATAACTACCTGTTTATAAGGAAGCCAGCACCTGCTGAAACGCTAACAACCAAGACTCATCTTCGCCCGACCATGACTCACCATCTTTGGCCCATTCATCTGTCAGCAGTATGTAAAGAAAGGTGTTGGGATTGGATTGCGTGAAAAAAATATCTGTATGATGTTCCCCGTGTGCTCTATTAGCACTTTACTTTGCTTTAAGTAATGTGAGCTACAGTCCACGTGATGTGCTGGAAGTGGCATAGGCGTATATTATTAGTGCTTGTCAGGTTGTGGACTGTACATGAACTACTCTACCTTTGTAATGAAATAGGTAACAGTGCAGAACCAGACGTATTTTCGATAGTTGGTTATTTAAAAATGATAACTTGCTTTTATTTTTTAAATCACAATGGCGTTCCTATCTAAATCACTATAAATCATTAGAAAAATGTCATTTAATAATTCTGCCTGCTTTCTGTCTCCTTAAAAAGTTTGTCATCTCAAGGCTATAACAATCTACAAAATGCTGTAAAACCATCAAACTAGCTATAGAAAACTGTCAGCTGCTATATGTAATGTAAAAATACATGACACATGACCTGACTGCAGATGATGACTGACACCTCTGCTACAATAATTCCTCCTCTGTCCACAATATGTCACTCTCTGTAACTGCACAATTAAGCTTTCTAGTGACCTGATATCCTAGCTTTGTAGGTGTAAAAGTGGTCTATGAGTATTTTTCAGTCTTTGACTGTAAATTTGCTGTTGAAAGTACATCAGATTAACCGGTGGCAGGTGTCATGCCCCACTGCTTATAGCATTTCCGGCAATCCATCCTGTGAAACACTTCTGAGTCACGCTAATCATTATATTCTAAGTAAAGTTATCCATACAATGCTACATACTGTATCATAAACATGAATTCCAATTAAACTTGAATTATTTGCATTCTAATCCGCATAGGGAAAACTGTTTACCTGCTCAATCTTCTGAGTTTATTCTTAGCTTTCATCTTATGCAGCTAGCTGCCTTACTAGCTAAATCCCTAGAGTTGGTTATTCTATTCTGCATGATCCTGAATCTAAACAAGTGAAAGCATAGGCCATGTGTTGTAGTTCTAGGATCCACTCTCTTTCAGAACCCACTCCAAGCTAGCTCCAGATATTGGAGGCCTGGGGTTGTTCCTCACATTTGAGACTAAATTGGGATCAAATTTTCAGCACCATTACCTGGGATCCCAAAACAATGGCTTGGAATCGTATGGTGACTGTAACTGCCTATGCATGCAGTCCATAGGCAACCATTTCTTTAGATTTTTTTTTAATCTATTGGTTTGGTTTATGTGCAGCCTGAGTTAGGTTACATGGGCCTTTTTATCATGTACAGCTACTGTATCTTAGTGCAAAAGATTAATAAGGTAACACTAGAGAAATATATCAAACATAAATTCCTACACATCACATGCAGAGTTGAGCGAACCCGAACTGTAAAGTTCGGGTCCGTACTGAACTTTGGGGTGTCCGTGACCCGGACCCGAACCCGGACATTTGAAAAAAGTTTGGGTTCAGTTTCTGGGTTCGGTTATTTGATCCCGCCTGATGAATAGCTGCAGGGCAGCCAATCAACAAGCGTTTCACTGGTTTGCCCTTAGAAGCCATCACAGCCATGCCTACTAATGGCATGGCTGTGATTGGCCAGTGCATCATGTGACCGAGCCTCTTTATAAGCTGGAGTCACTTAGTGCTGCATGTCACATGCTCTCTGGCTAGTATAGGGAGAGGATGCTGCCGGCGCTGTGAGGGACAGATTGCAGATATAATAACATCTCATCCTGCATTACAGAATGATCTGATTGTGGATTAGGTAGAGATTACTACTATTATCTGCAGATTGCAGATCTAATAACATCTCATCCTGCATTACAGAACGATCCGACTGGACTAGGTAGAGTCTACTGCTTAGAGGGACAGATTACTGTTCTAAAATCATCTTCTAGTTCTATAGGGTCAGGTTCCTGCTGTTGCTGTAAGGGACAGATTATTGTTCTAAAATCATCGCCTACTCCTATAGGGTCAGGTTCCTGCTGTTGCTGTAAGGGACAGATTATTGTTCTAAAATAATTTTACTTTCTTTTGCAGCCCTCTAGCACTTTCCAGGACTTTTTTACAGTAATTTTTGTGCCGAAAAGTTCGGGTCCCCATTGACTTCAATGGGGTTCGGGGTAAAGTTCGGGTCAAGTTCGGTACCAAACCCAAACTTTTTCGTGAAGTTCGGCCGAACCCACAGAACCCGAACATCCAGGTGTTAGCTCAACTCTAATCACATGTTAAGTACCTACGTTTCAAGGTCTGTAAAGCTAGGAGCATGGCCTTCCTGTCTGTCTGGCACATAAAACAACTTGTGACCTTTTGTCCATAAGCGAGTAGTGCTCACTGGCTTAAAGGGTATTGAAACACCTTCCTTTCTGGTGGTTGGTGATGTGTCTTCTTGCCAGCTACCTTATGTGGCAAGTGTCTTGTTATTTCTATCCCTGTTGCAGACCTGGACTGCTTGACTCTACTCTAGGGTTGCCGCCTCATCCCTTTAAAACCGAACACATATGCATTACACAGGTTCTGTGGCTGATCAAGGTGGTAATTAAACTCACTTGCTGCCTTATCTGCATTGAATTAACCTCAGAGCCTGTGTAATTCATATGTGGTTGGGTTTAAAGGGATGAGGTGGCCACCCTACTCTACTCTTATCTCCTGCTAATCTCCTGCAGCTGTTGCTGACTCTCCTTGTTATTGTGGCCTTCTTGTCTGCCATCTGCCTCAACCTCTGCATGGACCCTGACAACTCTCTGTCTTGCTGCTTGCCTTGCCCTGTGCCTGGACACTGATTTCTCTTGCCTGCTGCATGCCACAACCCTAGCCTGTACTTCAACGTCTCTCTTGCCTGCCCACCACCTTGACCTCAGCCCAGATTATAACCCTCTATCATATCACACCACTGTCTCCACAAAGCAAGAAGCTGTCCTGTTTCTGCTACCCCTTGGTGGCGCAATACTGAGGGCCATGTCAGTTTTCAGAAAAGTAGCTTGGGGTCACTAGGGTGCACAGCCCATCTCTAATTGTGGTTTGCTCCAGTGAAGACCAAGCTGTCATTTAGACTGTTCCTTTAGTGAGTCTCATTCAGTCCCCGGGGCTGTCAACCCTAACTATATGAATATATATGAATATATATACAGGGTATGTAGTTTCTGGCCATGCTCAGCTACCATAAGATATTTATAGAAATTTTTTGAGCTAAACCAAATAAATCGAACATTGACCTTGTTTGTGGTTTCTTTAGGCGTGTTGTTTCTCTTCTACAGCCATTTATGAATGAATAAGTAAGCTTCTTCCTGTGCCATTAAAGGACTTTCAGCACCTCGGACAGCAACCACAATCCATTACTGCAGTGGGTAACATTTCCCTAACTTTTCTTCCAAGACCACTAATAGCACATGTTATTAATCCTTTGACATAGTATAAATGTGCTACTTAACCGTTTAATTTATATGGCACTGATAAATTCTCCAGCCCCTTGAAGGATACATTCATATGAGCCCTTGAGCCCAAAAAGAGCTAAAGTCTTTGTGTACATCCATATCAGTCCTTGACCCCAGAAAACGCTTAAGTCTTTGTGTCCGTTGCATATTGACATGCTAGGAGTAATTCTGAGTGGAGAATAGTCAACCTTGCTATAAATATGCTTTTCTACTGTGTGAAGAAAGAAAAAGAAAGCTATACAACAAAAATGCACACTTCATGCAGATTGTTTTTTTGGTTTGAAAATCAAACTAGGACATCAAAATTTAAATTGGCTATCAAGGTGGTGTTTCTTGTTGTTTATCTGTAGCACTTCTTACTCCTAATCATTTTATCTTGCCTTTTGCATTATTTGTTTAAAGCCAGGCACTAAATTTCCGGTAAAAAAAATATATAGGCTGTAGTGATGCCACCACGCTAAAGAGGTGGTTATTCTGACACCAGTTCCACCATTTACTGCAATCTCAATAGGCTATAGAACCTTACAATGATGGCATTACTGTGCAAATTCTCTGAGAGGAGTAATGAGACCATAATGAAGTAAGTGGACCAGTGGAGGGCATGAAGAATAATTTAGGCAGTCCAATCACTTGGACAAAAAAAGGGATTAGTAATGGTAAGGGTTTGAGTTCAATCACTATGCAAGACATACACCTTTTGGGATAATTGGTTATAGAGTTATGTTTATGGTTGCAGCTTTTTTTTATTCAAAGTAAACTTGAGCTCACGTTTACATTGTAGGTGGGTTTAAAATCGTGTGAGTTCACTTCATTGCGAGTTCAGGGTCGATTTGAAAGACATCTGTGCGGGTTCATGCACAGATGTCTATTCAAATCACCCCCTGAAGTCACCAAAAGTAGTGCAGGAACTACATTTGAAAATTGGTGCCGCGCCACAAAGTCTGCGTTGCTGGCAATAGGCTGCGATTTGATATGCGATTTGACATGTCAAATCGCCCCGATGTGAACGGGAACTCATTCTGAGAACAAAAGAAATGCTTCAGCCTACTAGGCATAATCAAGCTACCAGTGCCTCTTTGTCTCTCCACCTACCATAGATGTTTATTAACAGCATAGTACCTCCCAGTGTCAAGCCTATTGAGTTTATTACAGAGCAAACCTTTTTACATTCTATGCAATTAAGTCTTTGCACTGCAGTACAAAGAGCATGCTGATAGGGGGAGAAAGCAGATTGCCATAGAGATCAGCTCATACAGTGCCTTGAAAAAGTATTCATACCCCTTGAAATTTCCCACATTTTGTAATGTTACAACCAAAAATGTAAATGTATTTTATTGGGATTTTATGTGATAGACCAAAACAAAGTGGCACATAATTGTGAAGTGTAAGGGAAATGATAAATGGTTTTTCAACATTGTTTCAGCCCCCTTTACCCTAATACCCCTAACTAAAATCTAGTGGAACCAATTGCCTTCAGAAGTAGTGTTGAGCGAACCCGGACTGTAACGTTCGGGTCCGTACCGAACTTTCGGGTGTCCGTGGCACGGACCCGGACCCGGACATTTC
The DNA here is from genome assembly GCA_018402905.1 of Glandirana rugosa. Taxonomy (NCBI): domain Eukaryota; kingdom Metazoa; phylum Chordata; class Amphibia; order Anura; family Ranidae; genus Glandirana; species Glandirana rugosa. Next base: position 678,460 of record BLSH010551529.1, on the reverse strand, counting down.
AAAAATCGTTTGGGTTCGGTCCGGGGTTCTGCTATTTTACTCCACGTGTTGAGAAGCTGCAGGGCAGCCAATCAACAAGTGTTTCACTGGTTTGCCCTTAGAAGCCATCACAGCCATGCCTACTAATGGCATGGCTGTGATTGGCCAGTGCATCATGTGACCCAGCCTCTTTATAAGCTAGGGTCACAGTGCTGCAGTCACATGCTCCTTGGGTTAGTGTAGGGAAAGGTAGCTGACTGCGTGAGGGAGAGATTTGAGACATTTTAAGACCTGATCCTGCATCCTGAGATAGATTACTTTACTACTGCTGTCTGTGCTGTTGCTCTGAGGACAGATAGCAGAAATTAGAGATTTCACATACCGCTGCTTAAAACAACGATCGCTACGATCGTGCTCAACGATCAGATTGTTGGGGGAATTTGAGATTTCAAATACTGCTGCTTTGAGTTGCAGATCAAACTCTGCTTAAAACAACGATCGCCACGATCGTGCTCAACGATCAGATTGTTGGGGGAATTTGAGATTTCAAATACTGCTGCTTAGAGTTGGAGATTGCAGATTAAACTCTGTCTAACGAAACGATCGTACGTTCGTACACAACGATCAGATTGTGGGATCGTACACAACGATCAGATTGTGGGAGTAATTTCAGATTTCACATACTGCTGCTTTGAGTGAACTGACTGCACTAGGTAGAGGCTTCTGCTTAGAGGGACAGAT
>BLSH010551529.1:626060-651137 GCA_018402905.1 Glandirana rugosa | reverse complement strand
GACTATTTTTTAACACTGAGTAAAATTTAAACGTATTCGTTACCATAACAAACACCAAACATTTCTGTAGACACACTCAAACCCCTTTATACAAACACTCTAACTGTAGTTGTTCACTTTCTCTTTTTTTATAAAATGATTTTGCACTTTTGTAATGTGTAAGATCGTAAGAATTTTTGTTTTTTCTTCTTCGTTGTAACAACTTTCCTGTTACATAAACTCTCTTTCTAATTAAATTAGAGTTGTACTTTTCATAAATAAACCCCTTCAATGTTAACATGGTAATATTCGTTACCGATTTTGAACGTAACCCGATGTATTGAGAGTAAAAGTGAGGGTTTTTTGAGAGAATGATTGGTCACGGCTGGTCACATGGTAAAGTGCTTCGGATCGAAGCACTTTACCGAGATTGGCATTGCGGGGGGTCAGACTGACCCCCCACACCACCGATCGCAGCGATGCGCGCCCGCCGGGCGTGCGGTGGCTTGTTATCCTGAGGACGTCATATGACGTCCAGTCAGGATAACTCAGCCACTTCCCGGCCGTCATTCTGCATACGGCGGTCGGGAAGTGGTTAAAGGGCCCTATAATAAATACCAAAACGAGTGCTGGTTTAAAGAGAGTTTTTTGGGAGTGAAAATGAGAGTTATGTAGCCCAATGCAAGTTTTAGCCATTGCTTATAATGGTACAATTGTAACTTCCCCAAATAAATACTTTTCATGTTGAGATTAAATTAATCTTTCTCTCAAATACATTGTCCTTTCAACAATGTTGCTTCTTCTTTTTTGTTTTTAAGAATGCTAGAATGTGTAATGTTTTCACGTTTTAGTAAAATATTTTTTTCTCTTTCACTTGTTGATGTCAATCTCACAAACATATTTCCCCAAACTCACACAGATGTCTTTACAAACCACAAACAATACCATTGCTTATGCAAATTTAAAATGAGTCACAATTTTTTATCTTTTCCAAACGATCATAATTTGAGCCCAAAACATGTGATATGTGTACCAACATCAGAAATAAAAATGTAATTCTCAAAAATCAGAGGGTAGCATCACTATTCTACACTCAGAACACCAAGAACCGCCAAATATCACAGAATAAATCAAGAAGAATAACTCCTGACTAATGTCATCCCACCACCTATATGTCCAAAGAAATGCAGTTTATGTGTAGGAGGGGTCTATGTATAACAACTCAGTGGCTCATAAAGTAACTCAACTGCCTAGCAGCTCTGCGATCCTGGGTTTGCATCCCAAACATACCACTTGATGCAGAGATGTTGTTTGTTCTCCCTATGTTGTTAAACATAACTCCCTACTCACAGCCTTGCCTAAATGTAGTATTTATGTGTAGGAGGGTTCCACCACCATTGCAAATTGTGCCATATGTTTCCCATGGGCAAGGACTCAGCTTTAGCATTTCCCCACCACCACTAATTGCAGCCTCTTACCAAGCCAAAACCCACAAAATGACAGTTTTTTATCTCTCTGAATGCTGACAGTAATCAGCCACAACCACCCTTAAAAACAGATGGCATATGCCAGAAACGGGTTGTTCACTGGCTCTCTGGCCTTCCTCAGTACATCTGCATTGATTAACTTATGGCGCCCCTGATACTTAGGACTGTTTTCTGGGTTTGAATCCTGAGCATGCCACTTCAAATAGAGAAGTTGTCTGTTCTCCCTATATTGTTAAACATAACTCCTGACTCAGGGCCTTACCTAAATTTATGTGTAGAAGGGTTCCACCACCATTGCGAATCTTGCCAGATACACTATCTAGCCAAAAATATTGAGACACCTGCCTTTACATACACATGAACTTTAATGGCAGCCCAGTCTTAGGCCATAGGGTTAAAATTTGATTTGGTTCACCCTTTGCAGCTATAAAAGCTACAAGTCTTCTAGGAAGGCTGTCCACAAGGTTTAGGGGTGTGTCTATGGAAATGTTTGGCCATTCTTCCAGAAGTGTATTTGTGAGGTCAGGCACTGATGTTGAATAAGAAGGCCTGGCTTGAGGTATCTGCTCTAATTCAGCCAAAAGGTGTTCTATCTGGTTGAGGTCAGGACTCTGTACAGGCCAGTCATGTTCTTCCTCCCCAACCTCCCTCATCCATGTCTTTATGCACTTTGCTTTGTGCACTGGTGCGCGGTCATGTTGGAACAGGGAGGGGCCATCCCCAAACTGTTCCCACAAAGTTGGGAGCATGAAATTGTCCAAAATGTCTTGGTATGCTCACACCTTAAGAGTTCCCTTCACTAGAACTAAGAGTCCAAGCCCAACCCCTGAAAACCGATTCCACATCATAATCCCCCCTCCACCAAATGATTTGGACTGGTGCACAAAGCAAAACATAGATGAGTGAGTTTGGGGTGGAGGAACTTGATTGTCCTGACCTCAGCACAACACAACACCTTGGGGATGAATTAGAGTGGAGACTGCAAGCCAGGCCTTCTCGTCCAACATTAGTGCCTGACCTCACAACTGCACTTCTGAAAGGATGGTCAAACATTCCTATAGACACACTCCTAAACCTTGTGGACAGCCTTCCCAGAAGAGATAAAGCTGTTATAGCTGCAAAGGGTGGGTCAACTCTATATTGAACCCTGGGCTGCCATTATAGTCTCTGTGTGTAAAGGCAGGTGTCCCAATACTTAGGACAATCTATTGTATACATTGTATAAACTGTAGTTGACTCATCTTGTTGGTAGAGCCTCTGTTTTTTGTTTTTTTGGTTTATGCATACATGGCCAATACCACCCCTGATTGACAGGGTGAGTGCTATACTATTATGCTAGTGGGATTCCCACCACTGTTGCTCTTTTTTGGCTTGTTGCTTGTGACACTGTGCATGGCTATCGACTTAGGGCTGATTCACACCACAGAGATGCACAACACATGTGTGAGGCTGCTCACTGGCTGAGTAGCTAGCAGTTCTGCCTAGCAGCACTGGGATTGCTGGTTCAGATCCCCAACATGCTAATGCTTGTGTTGAAGTTTATATGTCCCCAATGTGTGGGTTTCTCACCAAATCCAAAGACAAGCTGGCATCTTATTTGTCTCCTGTCGAAATAGTCTATAATGTAAGCAAGTTATTTTTGGACTTTAGACTCCATACACACTATTTGATTGTCTGCAGATTTTTGTCTTCAGATTTACCAAAACCAGATAATATGAGGTCAAACCTTAGGAGTTTCAATTTGTATGCAATCAGGCAGGCCCTTACACTACATAGTTTTGGTAAATCTGAAGGAAAAAAATAGTGTGTATCAGGTCTTAGATCTCAAGCTCATTGCAGCCAGGGACTGATGTTAATGTTTGTTAGCACTAATCATGCCCAGAGACTTGGACATTAAAAATTGTAGGGTTTACACTGCACAGGTACATATGCTTATAAAACTGTTGCTTGATTTATGTGTATGCAAATGGACTTAGATCTTTGGCCTGTAGTCGGAGATTTGATGCACATAGCCAAGGGCTAACACAGTTGCAAATAGTATTATGTGTTCCTGCTCATCAGGTGCAATCAATGACAACATACATGAAGAGACAGATTGAAAGATACTGGAGGGTGTGTACTTCTATTGGGTGTGTGTCAGCATGCTAACAATACAACCTATCTTATATAAAGGACTGCAGTAGGGGGGTTGGTTTGGCCTGAGAAAAGTCTGCGTTATTTGCTCTGATTTTTGGGGGAGAAGGACTGATATTGTGTATAATGACAAACGTCCCACTAGGGGTGTTTGGATGTTTGTTTGCTGAAATTCTTGTGCATTTTGTCCATCAAAAGTGGGTTTATGTGGCCAAGCTGTCAAGGTTGTGTGTGTATTGTTCCTGTCTGACCATGCATTCATGGTTTGGGAGCATCTGCTGACCTTCTACTCTTTGATCTCATTGCTTAATCATGTACACAGAAATGCATCTTCCAGGAGAACATACTCACCAATGTATGTGTGTAGACTGTGGGGGGTGGTGGGTGTTATCATTTGAATATGTGCCTTTTTTAATACTATGTTGTAATGCTTTGTAAGAACAATCACTGTTAATGTTTGTATAATCTTGCAACTAAAAATGTGATGTGGGTTGGTGGGTGTTGAGTAGTTGTACTATGAAATGTGTTACCTGTTCCACACTGTGAAAGTAAGCCTGTGTCCACTCTAAGGTTTAGACAAATGTAAGATTGTAAGCTCCTATGAGCAGGGCCTTTAGAACCCAATTGCTAACTGTTTTGCTAAATGGAAAACTGGATACACTGTAGAATATTTTAATGCCATTAAATATGTACATAATTGTGTTTCTGCTGGCATAATAAAGTACATTATTGAGCTCTTGTTTGTTGTTTTTCTCTTTTCTTTCTTCTTACTTTTTAATTCGTTTTGGTGGGTGATGGTTTAGGGTAAGTGGAATATCTACCTTAAGGCCAGTTCACACTGCTGCGGAGTCCGAGACCGGATGTGATTCGCACCGCAGTGCAAATCACATGCAATCCCTGCGCAATGCAAATTCAGCCCTGCAGATAGTATGGCTGAATTTGCATCGCATTCAGGCCAAACTCGCACAGGACCCTTTTTTGTTCCACAGTAGAATCGGAATGTATGGGTGTTCGGACCCATGCGATCCGATTTCTGTCTGAATTTGCAGTTTGCAGTGTGATATGCAAACTGATTTGGGGATATCATTAGCTTTCTATTGACACTCCCAGCAATATGCAAGTTTGCATATGGCAGTGTGAACTGCCTGCGAGTCCGGTGTGATGTGGCAACCCACAGTGGATTCGCAGGGTTTCCGCATCGCACTCGACTCGCAGGCAGTTCACGTTGCCACATGCAAACTGCTGGGAGTGTCAATAAAAAGCTAATCACACCCCCAAATCAGTTTGCATATCGATGTGCGAACTGTAAACTCAGACAGGAATCGGATTGCATGGGTGTGAACATCCTGCTGCAGAACAAAAAACTATCTGTACTATCTGTATGGCTGAAATTGCATCGTACAGAGATCACATGTGATTTTCACTGCAGTGCGGTGTGAATGACATGTGATCTCGGACAACTCTGCAATGTGAACCGGCCCTCAGTCATACTTTCATTTATATTTGCATAGTCCTTACTGATTTACATCAGCAGAACAAATGCAGGAAGTGTAATGTGGTTGTAAACAGGAAGTGATGTGTGCACATGGGCTGGAAGCAAATGTGTGGTGATGCCAAATAAAAAATCAGTGAACCCAACCCACACCAAATATAGCAACCACACCCCCCCACATTTATAAAAAATATAGTTTCAACTTGCTTGCGGCTGTAATGTATTGTCAACTCCCAGAAATACAGATTAAAAAAAATATGGCATGGGGTCCCCCCAACCCATACCAAGCCCTCCAAGTCAGGTATGGATTTTAAGGGGAAGCCAAAGTTTTTTACTTAACGGCATGGGATCCCCCCAGAATCCATACCAGACCCTTATCTGAGCATGCAGCCTGGAGGTCAGAATGGGGGGGACAATCGAGCACCCCCCTGGAATATAACAGGCAACATGCTCTCAACACGAGGGGTGTGGGTGCTTTGGGGCAGGGGGGGCTCTGCGCCCTGCCACCCCAAAGCACCTTGTCCCCCTGTTGATTGGGACAAGGGCCTCTTCCCAACAACCCTGGCTAGTGGTTGTTGGCACCTGCGGGTGGGGGGGCTGATCGGAATGTGGAAGCCCTCTTTAACAAGGGGGCCCCCAGATCCTGGGTTTTAAAAAATAGAGACATACTTTGTCCAATCTCTTGTCAAAAATGTTAAAAGTGTCCCGCGGTGTACATCCATGGTCAATCACGGCACCCGACGGACCAGAAAAATAGACACAAATCAAAACACTCTGCCTCAATGGGAGGGCTCCTACTGACTGCTGTCTCTTCGCTTTGACAGGTGTTATATTGTCAAGGGCGGGGCCAACCAGTGATGTAACCAGGTTACTCTGCCCCTTCTGACATCACAAGCTGTCACATGACATCAGAGGGGTGGGGCCCCGGGTTACACACCCAGGGGGCCCTGCCCTTGCCTAGAAAAGAACTGTAAAAGTGCACAGAGCATATACAGTGGGAGCCCTCCCATCGAGGCGGAGCGTTTACATTATGTACTATTTTTGGGTCCATTGGGCGCTGTGATTGACCATGAATGTACATTACGAAACACTTTTTAACATTTTTGACATAAAAGATTGGACAAAAGATGTTGCTGGTGGTTTTTACATTTTGACAATTTTTGTGTGAATGGGTAGGGGTAAGATGTACCCCATACTCATTCACATAGGGGGGGCTTGTTAAAGGGGGCTTCCAGATTCTGATAAGCACCCCGCCTGCAAACCCCAACAACCACAGCCCAGGGTTGTTGGGAAGAGGCCCTTGTCCCTATCAACATGAGGGCAAGGTACTTTGGAGCACCCCCCTGCCCCAAAGCACCCACCCCCCCATGTTGGGGGCATGTGACCTGGTATGGTTCAGGAGGTGGAAGTGGCGGCAGAGGAAGAAGGAAAAGACCGGAGGACAAAGAAGCAGGGAAGAAGAAGCCGGGGAAGACCTAAAGAAGGAGAAGACCAGAGGAAGAAGCTGGGAAGGAGAAGATGGAGGTAGACCGGAGGAAGAACTGAGGAAGACCTGAGAAAGACCGGAGGAAGAAGCGGGGAAGAAGAAAAGATTTTTAATAAAGGAATTGTCAAAAACTGGCTACTTTCTTTTGTTACACTACACTACTTTTTTAGTTTAATGGGTTAATAGGGTAGGGGTACAATGTACCACATACTCATTCACATAGGGGGCCGGGATCTGGGGGCCCCCTTGTTAAAGGGGGCTTCCAGATTCCAATAAGCCCCCCCGCCCACAGACCGCAAAACAACCACTGGTCAGGGTTGTTGGGAAGAAGCCCTTCTCCTCATCAACATGGGGACAAGGTGCTTTGGGGGGGACATGCCCTGGTACGGTTCAGGAGGGGGGGCATTTGCTTGCCCCCCCTTTTCCTGACCTCCAGGCTGCATGCTTGGATTAGGGTCTGGTGTGGATTTTTGGGAGACTCCCACGTCAATTTTTTTTAAAATTTGGCATGGGGTCCCCCTTAAAACCTATATCAGTACCGGAGGGCCTGGTATAGACTGAGGGGGGGGGGACCCTACGCCATTTTTTTCATAGATTTTTTATCTATATTGCCGGGAGCCTGCAATACATTACAGCCATGAGCAAGTTTAACCACTTGACGACCAAGGGCGTGTATATACGTCCATGGGTTTCAGTGGTGATATCTGAATGGTGCCTGCAGGCACCATTCAGATACCGTTTTTTTCAGCCAGCGATGCTGAACAAGATAAAAGTGGTCCTAGCGGCGGATTCGCCGCAAGATCACTTTTATCAGCGGAGGGAGAGGTGCCCCCCCGCCGCTTTCCGGTCATCTCCATCACTTACCGGACCCGCCGGCAGCGGCGGAGATGATCGCATCTGTCCCCCCCCAGTGTCCGTGAGCCGACTGAGTGGCTGAAGCCACTCACTCGGCTCCATAACACTGCAGGGCGGAAATTACGTCAGAAGTCAGTTCCGCCCAACGGTCTTAAAGGGCCTGTTTTTTTTGGGGGGATGTCATTTTTAAAAAAAAAAATTTTTCTTGAGTTTTAGTGTAAATATGAGATCTGAGGTCTTTTTGACCCCAGATCTCATATTTAAGAGGTCCTGTCATGCTTTTTACTATTACAAGGAATGTTTATCGCCACGATTGTTAGAGCAAGGGCATTAATTCTAGCACTAGACCTCCTGTGTAACCCAAAACTGCTAACCTGTAGAATTTTTTAAACGTCGCCAATGGAGATTTTTAAGTTGCAAAGTTTGTTGCCATTCCACGAGCGGATGCAATTTTGAAGCATGACATGTTGGGTATCATTTTACTCGGCGTAACATCATCTTTCATAATATGGAAAAAAATTGGCCTAACTTTACTGTTTCCTTATTTTTTAACTAAAAAAAATGAATTTATTTTACAAAAAGCACGCTAGGAAGACCGCTGCGCAAATACGGTGTGACATAAAATTTTGCAATGACCGCCATTTTATTCTCTAGGGTGTTAGAAAAAAAACAATATATAATGTTTGGGGGTTCTAAATAATTTCACTGCAAAAAAACATGTTTTTATCTCGTAACCACCGAACCCAAAAAACAGGCACGTTGGTAAGTGGTTAAATTACTTTTTTTCCTTGAGAAATATCATTTTGCTGCAGTACTGTTCTACACATTGCAAAGATGCGCCACTTTACAGACAGGCTAAGGGGACCCCCAAGCACGATATTTAACCACTTGCCGACCACCTGCCGCAGCGTGACGGCGGCAAGGTGGCTCGTTATCGCGAAACGTCGTCACAGGACGGCAGCCGCGATAACTAGCATTGTGAGTGCGTGCGCAACGCCGGAGGCGCACTCGCACGCTCACTGTGTTCCGGGGGGCCAGGGAGTGGGTAGGGCGAACTCGATCGCCGCTGGCTACCCACGATGCCCCCCCCTGCAGTGAGAGAACGGAGGTCTGTGTATGTAAACACGGATCTCCGTTCTGTTAGAGGGGGAAGGGCTGTGATCACAGCCTTCCTCTATATGGAAGCCGTGATCACTCCCCTCCCCCTGCCAGCCCAGCACTAATACAGTTAGAACACGCCCAGGGAACACAGTTAACCTTTACAACGCCACCTCCAGGTTAACCCCTTCACTGCCAATGGCAATTACACAGTAATCAGCGCATTTTTATAGCACTGATCGCTGTATAAGTGCCAATGGTCCCAAAAAAGTGTCAAAATGGTCCGACATGTCCGCCGCAATATTGCAGTACCGCTAAAAATCGCATATCGCCACCATTACAAGTAAAAAGTAAGAAAAAAAAAACAAACCCCAGAAATTAATTCTCATCATTCGTAAACGCGGCAACGTTTGCGCAAACCAATCAATAAACGCTGATTGTGCTTTTTTTTTTACCAAAAATATGAGGAAGAATATAAATAGGCCAAAACCGATGAAAAAAAATGTTTTTTTATATTTTTATTTTGGATTTGTATTTTAGCAAAAAGTAAGAAAATTGTTTTTTTTTTTGTAAAATTGTTGCCCTTTTTTGTTTATAGCGGCGATCAGAAATGACACAGAGGTGACCAAATACCACCAAAAGAAAGCTCTATTTGTGGGGAAAAAAGGACGCCAATTTTGTTTGGGTGCAACATCGCACGAGTGCGCAATTGTCAGTTAAAGCGATGCAGTGCCGAATTGCAAAAAGTGCTCTGGTCCTAAAGTGTGAAATCCTTCAGGGGCTGAAGTGGTTAAAGAGATATTTCATTTTTATTGTTTCACTTTATGCATTATTCAAATCACTGCTTCTTTAAAAATGATTGTTTTAAAAAAAAATGTTTCTATTGATATGTGTCCCCCAAGGCAGTACCCAGGTCCCCATACATTTTTATGGCCAATAACTTAATTAATCAAGCTTTTACAACTGGAGGCTTCAGTTGCACGCACCAGAATATATGTGATTGAAGCTTTGGGCATACAAGCTCCCCTAATGCACATATGGTAAGGAAAAAATTTCTTTATGTCACATAAGTAGGAAAATGCAGCTCCCCATGCTGGCTGTAAATTCAGGAAGGATTGATGGAAGGATGCATAGAAACAGGAAAGCAGACTAAATTTATTCATGCACAAATCCCTGGTTCACACCAGTGTGATTTCTCATGAAGCCTGACAGGTCAAAGTTGCATGACAAGTCACACCCCATTCACGGCAACGGAACCGCAGCGACTTTGAAAAAGGTTCCTGCACGATTTCTGTGCGATTTCAGTGTGACTTGCATTGACATCTGTTAAATGAAATCACACAGATATCAGCAAGCTGCACATGAAATCGCATTGCTTTAAAGTCGCGCTGAGGTAGCACAACTTCAAAACCACACTGGAACTGAACCAGGGAAAACAATGGGTCATGGAGAAGCAGCATTACACAGTTCAAGATAGAAGGTGTTCTTTTCTACTAATATTTAGTTGGATAGTTAGTCCGTTCCAAAAAAAGACACAAGTCTATTTAGTTCAACCAGTAGAAAAAAAATGTGAAAACCACTATATACAGAACCCTATACCAACAGCTGATCCAGAAGAAGGCAAAATAAAAAACACCAACCACAACAAACCTTAAAACATGGCCTAATTTATTACACTTTTTTTTTTCTCTTTTTGTGAATTAAAGCGATATTATTGCAGCTTACTAATTCTTAGATGTAATGGTTGCATTCATTTTCTTTTTCAGGCTTTCTTTCCTTTTTTTAACAGAACAAGCTGTTCCTCAGATGTAGCAGTTAGAGGTCAGCTTTTGTTTATAATGTAAAACTTTTATCCCAAAAGGGAAAAAAATAAACTGTTTGCTGTAACTGCTTTTAAAGTGCTAGCTGGAGTTCAGCTTCAGTTTGTTAGTGTATCTAAATTTGCTAGTACATCAAACACTCCTCTCCCCCAAATTACCAATGCTCCTTCATCCAGAGTGGAGGCAACTTTAATACAAAAGGTGTGTTACTGGCAACTCAAAACTTACAGGACTCGCTACTGACGGCTTGTTGCCAGATAACACAGCATACCTTCAGAAGTCTGGTAGAGTCAATGCCTCAATGGGTAATGGTAGATGGTCATAACGTTATTATGACCGATCAGTGTAGTTATCCACCCTTTACTTTTTTTAAATTTATGAATAAAAGCACGAGAAATAACCCAAAATGGAATTAGAACTCATTGTTATTAGAGACACCTCTCATATTTCACCTGATTATACTACCACATATTAACACACATGTACATAAGTAAATGTATCAATCTATATTCATAGATCCATATACATTATATGTAATAGTTGCATTGTATGCCACTTTTCACATTTAATAAGTGTTTTATTGAAGTTTTCTAGGATACACAGCATAACCCTACAAATATATAACAATAACCAACATATGGAGAATTCCAGGGACGTTGTATGCCACTTTTCAAGGGAATTTGCCCCTTAGCTTAGTGAATGAACTAACTAATGAAGTATGGTTGGACGTGCCCCATGAGACACCTCCATCCCCATACAATATACAAAGAAACATGAAATGCTTCTGAGACTTTAGATGAAGCACAACACACTCACTAATAAAATCAGTAAAGTAAAGATTTATTAGTAAATACAGATCAACAGTGACATGATTGCTAGTTACAGTAAAGCAGATTGGTCAATATATACATGTTAATTCTGTAACCAGGTACAGTGTTTCAAAGATCAATCCATAATATGTGTGAACTTGCATCTATGTAACCCAACGCATTTTGTGACATAGCGTCACTTCCTCAGGGGTTGATGTACACACAATTGTAAATCTGCAAGACGTCAAATGCTCATGACCCAATGGTAGTTGCCTGGAAATGTCTGACCTGGGAAATTTGGGTATGGGATTCGAAGGGCACAGCAGTGCAAGCAGGACAGGAAAGGCAGGCATGGAGAGCAATCCAACAAGTCCTCCACGGTGGTCAGTCAAATTACTCCTCGCTCCTTGTCAGCATGTCTTACCATGCCATCACAGTGGAGGACTTGTTGGATTGCTCTCCATGCCCGCCTTTCCATCCTGTCCTGTTTGCATTGCTGGGCCCTTTGAATCCCATACCCACAGTTCCAGGGTCAGACATTACCAGGCAACTACCATTGGGTCATGAGCATGTGACCTCTTGCAGATTTACAATTGTGTGCACAACTTGCATCTATGTAACCCAAAGCATTTTGTGACATAGCGTCACTTCCTCAGGGGTTGATGTACACACAATTGTAAATCTGCAAGACATCAAATGCTCATGATCCAATGGTAGTTGCCTGGAAATGTCTGACTTGGGAAATTTGGGTATGGGATTCGAAGGGCACAGCAGTGCAAGCAGGACAGGAAAGGCAGGCATGGAGAGCAATCCAACAAGTCCTCCACGGTGGTCAGTCAAATTACTCCTCGCTCCTTGTCAGCATGTCTTACCATGCCATCACAGTGGAGGACTTGTTGGATTGCTCTCCATGCCCGCCTTTCCATCCTGTCCTGTTTGCACTGCTGGGCCCTTTGATTCCCATACCCACAGTTTCAGGGTCAGACATTTCCAGGCAACTACCATTGGGTCATGAGCATGTGACATCTTGCAGATTTACAATTGTGTGCACAACCCCTAAGCAAGTGACGCTATGCCACGAAAAACACATCAGGTTACATAAATGCAAGTTCACACCTATTATGGATTGATCTTTGAAACACTGTACCTGGTTACAGAATTAACATGTATATATTGACCAATCTACTTTACTGTATGGCAATTACAGTATGTCACTGCTAATCTGTTAATTGAAATTGCATTTACCAATAAATCTTTATTGATTTTATTACTGAGTGTATTGCACCTCATCTAAAGACCCACGGAAATAAATGTTTCTTTGTTGCTTAGTGAATGAGGTGAAACTGTGCTAACTTCCATCTTGCAATCATGTGCAACCATTGCACAGAAAATTTTCACCACATTCCCTAACCTAAGGAAAAAATTCTCCTACAAAGTGCAAATTCCCTTGCATAGCGAACATCCTATTTGTTCATTGTAAATCAACCACTTTATATGTCCTATAAGGGGCATGCAACATTGTAATTACTGTAGGTGCTTTTCACCAGTAGGAACTGTATTAGATTAATGGCAGCTGAGTGGTTTGCATTCGGAAATGTTGGCACTTCAGTGTCTCATCACTCGGCTGCTTTCTGTGTAGTGGGGAGATTTAGCAGCACGTGATATTTATCCTGCTGTCAGTCTCAATCCTTTCTTACAGCTCAGTGTTCCGGAGCAGAATCCTTCGCCTCTCACCCTGATCTTTTTTAATTGGCAGTTGTTTTATGGCCTGCAGTATTCCTGGGAGCACCAAGTTCACTCAGGACTCAGTCAAACATTCCATCTGATTTGTAATTGTTATCTCAATGCCTGCACGGATGCAGAGAGTCATAGCAGATGTTGCAGGAACATGCGTTTAAGAAGTATCTGTAATTGCACCATTCTCCTCTGCAAATAATGATTCTCGGAGCTGGGGCCTGGAATTAGCACATTTCTGGTCTCGGCTAGGCAATTGAATTGCGTGGAAGAACATGTTAAAATGCTGTTTTCTGCAGGGTCCCTGCCCCGGGGAATTACTTGGCTTGTTTTCTCAATAGCTCTCTAAGCCGCTGAGAATGAAATCCGATTGAACAAATAAGGACGGGTACTTCAGACAAGCTGGGGATTCTAAACAAGAGCAGCTTATGATCCCACATTGTGAAGCGGGATTTCTGAATATTTTACTTCTTTTCACATTGTGTCTTGTTGTTGTTTTACCTGGATAAGACAAAGCTTAGTGGATGTTGGTTGAGGGGTTTGGGTTATTTCAAGGGTGGTCTTATGGGAAATTTCACGTTTACAGTAGTAGAACATTAAACCCAAATATATTTTCAGTTTAAGGGCTTGTGTTCATGGGTTTTAGTTCATACAAGTCTATGGGAATGCAAAACTCCCTTGACATAGGCCGAATGCAGGTCAGAAGGAGGGTTACGGCAGATCAAGTTCACCTGTTAATGTATTCTGAGTAATCTCATGAACATCTCAACCTGATGTCATCAACACAAGTCTAAAGCTTGTGCCAAAGGCCCTAAATCTGTTAAAGCAGAACTAAACCCACTGATTTAACAATTTCAAATAAAGTTACATTCCCGGCACGTTCCGACATTTCACAACCAAACTGTCAAACCATCAAATGGTTGGTGATATAACTGATCACATGGGAAGCACCATGGCAGTTGAAGATTAAACAGATGGCTGCTTCCTTGGCTGAAAATGATAGGAGGGTTTAGTTCCGCTTTAAATACATTCCAGTTGCATGAGGTATGCAAGGTGTGACAAATACAGTTACTGAGTACTGTCCATGATACTTTTTTTTATTTGCACTAACATCCAAATTTTCAGGACAACCTTTCGGGGTATACACCCTTCTTCAAGGTCCGAGCAGTACTGAATACTGCTTGGACATTTAAGAGGGGGGTACTCGGTACTGCTTGGACCTTGAAGAAGGGGGTACACTCCAAAAGCGTGTCTTGTTGCAAGTGCACTAACACTGCTACAATTACCACAGGTAAAAGGTGTGCAATGTCTTATCATTTATGTTTTTATTAAAAATAAGCCACAGCCTAAGCAGAAAAGTCTATCTCCTGCCAACGTGCTGCAGTGTAGGACCCAGAGGCATAACAAAAGTCATAGCTGAGATGGAAGGGGGCCCAATAGGGGGGCTCTTGAGGCACATTAGACTTAGAAAATCTGTGTTCATATACTGTATCTCTAAGGATTGCAGAGGTTGCTGTTGACAATTACCTTGTACCTCCTGTGATACTTCCAGTAAAGAATAGTTGACATCAAACAGGTGGAGACTTCCCCCCTTTGCAGGCTGTGCAGAAAGGAGAATCTGTTTAGGTGTCTTAATGAGCTCAGAGCTTCCAGTTATCCCAGCCAGCACTGAAACTTACCCTGCATGCTCCAGACAGTCTTCCTCAGGTTGTAAAAAAATCCCAGAGTTTCCTCAAGGTAAAAACTGACAAGACAGGTCTGCAAAAAAGTGCCACAGTTTAAAGCAAAGCACTGCGCAAACTGTTGGCGCTATATAAATCCCGATTAACCACTTCAGCCCCGGAAGGATTTCCCACTTTAGGACCAGACCACATTTTGCAATTCGGCACTGCGTCGCTTTAACTGACAATTGTGCGGTCGTGCTACGTTATACCCAAACGAAATTGGCGTCCTTTATTTTCCCACAAATAGAGCTTTCTTTTGGTGGTATTTGATCACCTCTGCGTTACTTTTGATCACTGCTATAAACAAAAAAAGAGCGACAATTTTGAAAAAAAACAATATTTTTTACTTTTTGCTATAATACATATCCAAAAAAATATAAAAAAACTAATTTATTCATCAGTTTTGGCCGATATATATACTACCTCATATTTATGGTAAAAAAAAGTCGCAATTGACGCATATTGATTGGTTTGCGCAAAAGTTGCCGCATTTACAAACCATGAGAATTAATTTATGGCTTTTTAACTTTATTTCTTTATTTACTAGTAATGGCAGTGATCTGCAATTTTTAGCTGGACTGCGATATTGCGGCAGACATGTCAGACATTTTTGACACTTTTTTGGGACCATTGACATTTATACAGTGATCAGATCTAAAAAAAAACACTGATTTCTCTATAAATGTCATTGGCAGGGAAGGGGTTAACCTGCGGGGGGCAATCAAGGGATTAACTGTGTTCCCTAGTAGGGATGGGCCGAAAGGACCTCTGTTCGGTTCACACCAGAACTTTTGAACATCCTGAAAGTTCAGACCCCAACAACAAACCCCATTGAAGTCAATGGGACCCGAACATCAAAAGTGCCCATTTTGAAGGCTTATATGCAAGTAATTGGGCATACAATGGTTATATGGGTCCTGCCCTAGGCAACATGTATCATTCAAAAAAGTTTGTAAAAAATTTCATTTTTAAATGAGCAATGATTTTAATAATGCTTAAAGTGAAAAAAAAAGAAAAGAAAAATTCCTTTAAATAATGTGCCTGGGGGGTCCCCTTAGTCTACCTGTAAAAGGGTGCATCTCTGTGATGTGTAGAACATAGCCAGAGCAAAATTACATTTCTATAGGAAAAATTGTCATTTAAAATCGCGGCTGTAATGTATTGCCGGCTCCCGGTAATATACAAAGAAATCACTGAAAAAATTTGGGTAGGGTCCCCCCCAGTCCATACCTGGTTTGGATTTTAAGGGAAACCCCATGCCAAATTTAAAGATGACATGGGGTCCCCCCCTAAAATCCAAACGAGACCCTTATGTGAGCATGCAACTGGTCTACCATTATGGGGGGGGGGGGCAAGGAGCGAGTGCACTCCCTCCTGAACCATACCAGGCTACATGCCCTCAACGTGGGGAGTATGGGTGCTTTGGGGCAGGGGGGCTCTGCGCCGCCCCACCCCAAAGCACCTTGTCCACATGTTGATGGGGACAAGAGCCCCTTCTGTGGGCGGGGGCTTACCAAAATCTGGGAGCCCCTTTTAATAAGGGGGCCCTCAGATCCCGACCCCCCCATGTGAATTAGTAACGGGTACATGGTACCCTTACCAATTCACAAAAAGGGAAAAAACAAAGAAACACAGGAGACAATTTAGGGACAAGTCCTTTATTAAAAAAGAATAAAAAAAAAATAAGTGTCCCCCGTTGTAATCCATCGTCAATCACAGCGAGCAACGGACCCGAAAAAAAAAAAAAAACCCTGCAACAGTTCCTCCTCCATGGGAGGGCTCCCGCCGACTGAGCTCTGTTTGTTATGACAGTTTATTTATAGTGAAGGGTGGGGCCACTCGGTAACATAAGCCCGTGACCCGCCCCCTCTGACGTCACATGACATCAGAAGGGGCAGGGTTACCAGCTTACGTTGCCAGGTGGCCCCCGTCCTATATAAATAAAGTGTCATAACAAACAATGGGCAGACGGCGGGAGCCCTCCCAACGGGGAGGAGCTGTGCGCGCCGTCTGAGTGCCACGCATTACTGGCTGCTCCGCGGCAGCGAAGTCGCCCCATAACGTTGTAGGTCATTCAGAGGAGCCGAACAAACGGCCGAACGCCCCGTTTGTCTGGCTGTCCGCCAAACAAGCAAACAACAGAATTTCGGCCCAAACTTATGCTTGGACTGAACCGTTCACCCATCCTTATTCCCTAGGCGTGTTCTAAATGTATGGGGGCTGGGCTGGCAGGGGCATGACAGATCTAACTGATCCCCTGTCAGGACGGGAAACTGCTGTGTTTACATCGGCAGCTCCCCATTCTTCCCGTATAGTAAGCGATCTCAGGTCGCCAGTGGATATCGAGTCTGCCCGTCTCGCTGCCACAGTGAGGGAGCGTGTTGCGTGCGCTCGCCCCCTAGCCACGCCTGCGCGAATTGCAGTTTATAGACGGCGATTCGTGTTATGCTGCCACTCTGCAGCAGTACATGTATGCGAGCCAGTCGTTAACCGGTTAATAATAATAACAATAGACGTTTTTATAAGGGTTATGAATTAAAGTGGTAAACCCAAAATCAAACATTTATTATAGTGAGGTTTACCAATTCTTAGATGTGATGGCTGCATTCATTTTCTTTACAAATATCCTCCAAATGACCCCTTTTTGGAAAGTAGACAGTCCAATGTATTTATTAAGAGGCATGTAGAGTTTTTTTTTAAGTTGTAATTATTTGTCATTTTGTTTGGAAAATGAAGGAATTTAAAAAATGGGCTTTTGTTTCTGCACTTTTTTACATACTGTCACCAGTGCAGTACAGCGTTATCATACAGCTGGTGTGGCAGTTGTAAATGACAGCCTATTGTAAAATGACGACTAGGCAGGAAGAGGTAAAGTTAATAGAAAACAAAAAAAAGAACTATTGCTTTGAACAGGGTTGTTACTCTATTCCCGA
This sequence comes from Glandirana rugosa, assembly GCA_018402905.1. Classification (NCBI taxonomy): domain Eukaryota; kingdom Metazoa; phylum Chordata; class Amphibia; order Anura; family Ranidae; genus Glandirana; species Glandirana rugosa. Next base: position 633,587 of record BLSH010551529.1, on the reverse strand, counting down.
ATAGGCTTACAGAAAAGGGGAGCACAGAGTTGACCTCATGTATGTGCAGCTGCTCTCTCATTGCCCAATCAGCAGAAAGAGGACTGGTTTATTATAAATGATGTTTCTCCTGACAGGAAAAATCAACATTAACCAGTTCCACACTGCCTACCGTCTATTTACGGCGGCAGTGTGGACGCTGGACGCGAATCGCCTTAAAACGACGGCGATCTGCGAATGGCCGCTAGGGGGCGTGTGCCCGCCACACTCCTGAGGAGTGTGCCTGTGGCTCGGATGGACCTGATGTCCGTCGGCGATGAGCGGCCACAGGCAAAGAACGGGGAACCGCCGATGTAAACACGGCGGTTCCCCATTCTGACAGTGCGGGCATGGGTGATCTACTGATCCCTGTCACTGGGATCAGTTAGATCTCTCATGCCCATGGTAGCCCAACCCCCCCCCCCCCCACAGTTAGAGCAAACCCAGGGAACATAGTTAACCCCTTCACTACACCTTGCAGGTTAACCCCTGCACTTCAATGACATTTACACAGTAATCAGTGGACATTTACATTTCTAATCGCTGTATAAATGTCAATGGTCCCAAGAAAGTGTCAAAAATGTCCAACATGTCCGCTGCAATATCGCAGTACCGCTAACAATCGCAGATCGCCGCCATTACTAGTAAAAAATAAAAAAAAATAAAAACCCCAGAAATTAATTCTCACCATCCGTAAACACGGCCACATTTGCGCAAACCAATCAATAAACGACAATTGCGATTTTTTTTTTATCACAAATATGAGGAAGAATATAAATCGGCCAAAACCGGTGAAAAAAAATGTTTTTTTATTTATTTTTTTTTTATTTGTATATTAGCAAAAAGTAAGAAATTTGTTTTTTTTTTTTCGCAAAATGGTCGCTCTTCTTTTGTTTATAGCGGTGATCAGAAATGACGCAGAGGTGATCAAATACCACCAAAAGAAAGCTCTATTTGTGCTAAAAAAAGGACACAAATTTTGTTTGGGTACAACGTCGCATGACTGCGCAATTGTCAGTTAAAGTGACGCAGTGCCGAATCGCAAAAAGTGCTCTGGTCCTAAACTGGGAAATTCTTCCGGGGGTGAAGTGGTTAAAAACACACCTCGGCCTAGCAAATCGCATGCCAAGTCGGCGGCTATTGCCCGCAATGGCACTGTCCAAAATCGGTGCAGCGCCGACTTTGTGGCGCCACACCGATCCCCAAAATTCGTTTCTGTACTACTTTTGGCGATTTCAAGTGCGATTTTCATAAACATCTGTGCAGGAAACCGCACAGATGTCTCTGAAATTGTCAGACTGACATGTGGGAATGAAATCGTGCGAGTTCAGCAGAACTCACATGATTTCATTCCCGCAGCAGTGTGAACCAGGGTTAAGCCACAGTTCTTCAAGCATGTTTAGGCTCATTTAGACACATTCAGGAGTTTGGCTATGGGAGTGTTTTTTTGCACATTATTGGCCAGAATTGTAATTTATTCTGGCCATTGAAATGAACAAATACTGAAGTGCTAAATGCGCCTAGCACTTAGGTGCGTATAGATGTATTTAGATGCATTTAGGCGTACTTGGTGATTTTTATGCCCAAAAGACTGCCTCTAAACGCTGCTGCTCCCAAACTCCTCTAAAAGCCTATGTGTGCATAGACACATAGGGGTTGATTTACTAAAGCTTGAAAGTGCAAAATTTGGTACAGCTCCACACAGAAACCAATCATCTTCAAGGTTTTATTGTCAAAGCTTGATTGAACAAACTGAGATTAGAAGCTGATTGGCTATCAGGCAAAGCTGCACCAGTTTTTGCACTCTCCAGCTTTAGTAAAACAACCCCATAGGCTTTAATTGAGGGGAGCTTATGCAAAAAAATGCCCAAAGCCACAAAAATGTGAAGGTAGCAAAGCAAATAGAACATAAACAGATTTTTTTTCCCATAGTCATGACTGGCAAGTACAATTACCTTAAGAAAGGGGGAAACATTTTCTACTGTGCAAACAAAGATATGGAGTCCTGCTTTATATGTTTCATTTGGCACAAAAAGATTTTCTAGGTATAAGAATCTAAATATAACGTAGGTACTACCTTTACTTTCACAATTGCACACAGGAGGTAAATTAATTAGAATTCATAGTTAAAAGAAGCGTATTATCATACCGTCAGCAGCAGCATCACAATGGGATAGAACAAGCCCAGCAGCCTATCTCTAATTGCATAGTGGTAGCTAAAGGCAACAGGAAGATGGGTTGTGAGGTCTAAGCAACAGGAACTCTATGACAAGCATTTGCTTTCTCGCTCAGGTTGACAGCTCCTTGACACTCTGTTATTTCTAGGCTTTCTCCTCTCTAAGACTTCAAATCAAGTTTACCGGTCTTGTAGCATGGAGGGCGTCATAAGATCAATACCAGGTTTTATTTGCAAAGTGTGCTTGTCAAAAAAATTGTTGCTTTGGATTAAGGGAGGGAAGAAACTCTCTCCATCCCTGCAGCTTTGAGGAGAAAATGAAATGTAATTCAAAGACTTGATTCTGTTGCATAATGGGCATAAAAAAAGCAAAATATCATTAAATCTGCTTGGTGGCTGGCCTGCATAATTCATCTGAATGGCATAAAATATGAATGTTACTAAGAAGTAGCTGTCAGGAGTGAAAAGAGAAATTGCAGTGTTGTTTAGAGCATCCGTGCAAGACTGGAGCTAACTAATTGTCACAATTTGGGAAGCTGGACTTATTCCAGTTGAGAACCTCAATACATTTGTGAGGTTATGGTGGGGTCAGTCCAGGCTGTACTCAGATTGCTATTTGCAATGGAGAAAAGATGGAGAAAGTCTGTGCAATTCACAAACAAAAACAGGACCACAATATTTAAAGCCGAACTCCAGGATCATCTCTGCCCCTTACTCCCTTGATTTTCCCATTACTCCTCTGGATGCTCCGCCACTATATATTTAGATTTTTTTTAGTTTTTTTTATTTTCAAAAACTTTAGGTGTCAAATCATGTGCAGAGATCTCATCTAATTCCGATATTCTTCAGCAGGGGGCAGCTTCTATAAAGCCCTGCCCTTACAGTAACTTCTTAGCCTTCTGGGTTGAGTAACACTGTACATAACTCCACCTAGAAGACTAAAGACAACTTGTACATGTGTAGGAATGTAGCCACCCTCAATTGCTCACTTCCAAGATGAAATATGGACTATGGGATTTGTAGTGCACATGGAGCAGTATACAGGACCACAACTAATGTGCACCTTTCCAAACAAATGGAAGTGATAGGGGAAAAGGAGAGTTTCAGGAGCTTACAAGGAGGCTAAAAAACACAGTAAGAAACAAGGCCATTAAGTAGTGGATGTGTTTGGATTACTTTTGGAAAATAAGGGAATAAAACTGTTCATGTCATTTTATCCCTGAATCCCCCTTATTTTTAGCTCCCTGTAACGTCCTGCACAGTTGGCCTCAGACCAGGAGAAGGAGGATCAGCCCTCTGAGTCTAGCCCAGTGCTGTCAGTCTAAGGCTGGCAATACATGGTTTGAATCTCGGGCGGTTCAACAGGAACAGGCCGAGATTTGAACCGTTAATACACCGTTTGAACCGTTGTACACCCCTCACATTTTTGTAAATATTTTATCATATCTTTTCATGTGACAACACTGAAGAAATGACACTTTGCTACAATGTAAAGTAGTGAGTGTACAGCTTGTATAACAGTGTAAATTTGCTGTCCCTTCAAAATAACTTAACACACAGCCATTAATGTATAAACCGCTGTAAACAAAAGTGAGTACACCCCTAACTGAAAATGTCCAAATTGGGCCCAAAGTGTCAATATTTTGTGTGGCCACCTTTATTTTCCAGCACTGCCTTAACCCTCTTGGGCATGGAGTTCACCAGAGCTTCACAGGTTGCCACTGGAGTCCTCTTCCACTCCTCCATGACGACATCACGGAGCTGGTGGATGTTAGAGACCTTGCACTCCTCCACCTTCCATTTGAGGATGCCCCACAGATGCTCAATAGGTTTTAGGTCTGGTGACATGCTTGGCCAGTCCATCACCTTCTCCCTAAGCTTCTTTAACAAGGCAATGGTCATCTTGGAGCTGTATTTGGGGTCGTTATCATGTTGGAATACTATCCTGTGGCCCAGTCTCTAAAGGGAGGGGATCATGCTCTGCTTCAGTATGTCACAGTACATGTTGGCATTCATGGTTCCATCAATGAACTGTAGCTCCCCAGTGCCGGCAACACTGATGCAGCCTCAGACCATGACACTCCCACCACTATGCTTGACTGTAGGCAAGATACACTTGTCTCCGTACTCCTTACCTGGTTTCTGCCACAAACGCTTGACACCATCTGAACCAAATAAGTTTATCTTGGTCTCATCAGAACACAGGACATGGTTCCAGTAATCCATGTCCTTAGTCTGTTTGTCCTCAGCAAACTGTTTGCGGGCTTTCTTGTGCATCATCTTTAGAAGAGGCTTCCTTCTGGGATGACATTCATGCAGACCAATTTGATGCAGTGTGCATCGTATGGTCTGAGAACTGACAGGCTGACCTCCCCACCCCTTCAACCTCTGCAGCAATGCTGGCAGCACTCATACGTCTATTTCCCAAAGACAACCTCTGGATATGATGCTGAGCATCTGCACTCAACTTTTTTGGTCGACCATGGCGAGGCCTATTCTGAGTGGAACCTGTCCCGTTAAACCACTGCATGGTCTTGGCCACGTGCTGCAGGTCAGTTTCAGAGTTCTTATAGCCTAGGCCATCTTTATTGTAGAGCAACAATTCTTTTTTTCAGATCCGCAGAGAGTTCTTTGCCATGGGGTGTTGAACTTCCAGTGATCATTATGAGAGAGTGAGAGCGATAACACTAAGTTTCACACACTTGCTCCCCATTCACACCTGAGACCTTGTAAGACTAACAAGTCACATGACACCGGGGAGGGAAAATGGCTAAATGGGCCCAATTTGGACATTTTCACTTAGGGGTGTACTCACTTTTGTTGCCATCAGTTTAGATATTAATGGCTGTGTGTTGAGTAATTTTGAGGGGACAGCACATTTACACTGTTATACAAGCTGTACACTCACTACTTTACATTGTAGCAAAGTGTCATTTCTTCAATGTTGTCACATGAAAAGATATAATAAAATATTTTCAAAAATGTGAGGGGTGTACTCACTTTTGTGAGATACTGTAGTTGATCAATTGATGCCTTCTCCTGCCACTTTATAAAACTCTGGTTCAGCCACATCTGGAGTATTCTGTCCAGTTCTGGTCACCAATCCTCAGGGAGGATGTGCTGGAACTAGAAAAAGTGCAGAGAAGGGCAGCAAAAATGAATAAGGGACCTCAATTACGAGGAACAGCTACAAGCACTAAACGTATTCTCCCTGTGGTGATCCCAGCATAGAAATAAAACTATTACGTTTCAGAGAAGTGTCAGAAGACACGGGACCACACAATGGAACTAGAAGGGAAGTTGTTTAGCATAGGGGGTTTTTCACTGTCAGGGCAATAAGGATGTGTTGCTCTCTTTCACAATTGGTGGTGTCAGCAAGGAGTATTGATATTTTTAAAAGACTCTTGGACTTGATCTTAGTGGATACAACATAGAGGGATATGGAAAATGATTATTGACTCTGACACACATACAACTACACTGGTAGAACTGTATGGACTAGTGTCTTTATTCAACCTTACCAACTATGAAACTGGAGTACAACCAGCCTGCCAGATTCTCTTTTGATTATTGCTAGGGGCTGCTAAAGCCCCTAGCAATAATCACTATCTTCTCCCAGCAGGGATGGCTTCCCCCGCCCATCGGAAGCAGACAATTGCTCGGCAGGAGGGATTCCCCTGTTAGCACTGTCTGTGTTGATGGGGGTTCGTGCAAACGTCTTTACTGCAGGAAAAAAAGAACATTGTGTAGGGCCAGCCTAAGAACAGAGGAAAAACAATAGGTGGCACTCCAAACGTAATGCTGGTGCTGTATTTATTGACCATAATCAGCCATACAGGGTACAAAGAAGGTAGACGCGTTTCACTCAAGACAAGAGCTTAGTCATTACGAGGGCCAGCCTAAGACTGGGAGAAGAAGGGTGGGTCCTATATACCAATCAAACTGTATTACATTACATAGTAAACACAGAGCTGTAGAACAGGAGGAGAGAGAACACATATCTGGTGGCTCTGTATACCCTATCTGGTGGATCTGTATACTGCTATCTGGTGGCTCTGTATACTCCTTTTTGGGGTTCTGTATACTGCTATCTGGTGGCTCTGTATACTCCAATCTGGTGGCTCTGTATACTCATCTGGTGACTCTGTATACCCCTATCTGGTGGCTCTGTATACTGCTATCTGGTGGCTCTGTATACTCTTATCTGGGGCTCTGTATACCCCTATCTGGTGGCTCTGTATAGACCTATGTGGTGGCTCTGTATACCCCTATCTAGTGGCTCTCTACACCCCTATCTGGTGGCTCTGTATGCTCCTATCTAGTGCCTCTGTATACTGCTATCTGGTGGCTCTATATACTCCTATCTAGTGGCTCTGTATACGCCTATCTGGGGCTCTGCATACCCCTATCTGGTGGCTGTGTATACCCCTATCTGGTGGCTATGTATACTCCTATCTGGTGGCTCTGTATACCCCTATTTGGTGGCTCTGTATACTCCTATCTGGTGGCTCTGTATACCCCTATCTGGTGGCTCTGTATGCCCCTATCTGGTGGCTCTGTATACCCAATCTGGTGGCTCTGTATACTTCTATCTGGTGGCTCTGTATACCCATACTTAGTTGCTCTGTATACTGCTATCTGGTGGCTCTGTATACTCCCATCTTGTGGCTCTGTATACCCCTATCTGGTGGCTCTGTATACCCCTATCTGGTGGCTCTGTATACCCCTATCTGGTGGCTCTGTATGCCCCTATCTGGTGGCTCTGTATACCCAATCTGGTGGCTCTGTATACTTCTATCTGGTGGCTCTGTATAAGACCTCACAAGGTTTCCTCCGTTGTTTTATATATTCCCCTGACCTCCTGGAGTGAATACTCCTTGCTGATGTGAGTTAAATAAGAGAGACCTCTTCGCTGGTCACCGTCGACCATATTAAAATCCTACGCCCCCGCGGTCTGGGGCGGAAGTACAAACGGGGGAGGGTGAATAGTATTCGGGGTGTGAATATCAAAGGTGGGTAACAGATTCCTCATATGTTGGGTAGTAGTGGTCTATCCGCATATGTCAGTGGTCTATCCCCATATGTCTCGGTGGTCTATCCCCATATGTCTCGGTGGTCTATCCCCATATGTCTCGGTGTTCTACCCTCATATGTCTCGGTGGTCTATCGTCATATGTCTCGTTGATTCATACCCATATGTCTCGGTGGTCTATCTTCATATGTCTCGGTGGTCTAACCCATATGTCTCGGTGGTCTATCCCCGTATGTCTCGGTGGTCTATCCCCATATGTCTCGGTGGTCTATCCTCATATGTCTCGGTGGTTTATCCCCAT
>BLSH010551529.1:612563-623684 GCA_018402905.1 Glandirana rugosa | reverse complement strand
ATTATAAGACCAACATTTCACCTTCACATCGTTCCTCAACACCAGGAAAGTGTGTCCAAACAAGACGAGGTACGTACTCGTCTAGGGGACGACCTAGTCTCGACTTGTCCATAGTCAAAACATGTAGACACGGACGAGTCAACCGCAGGTATAAATCTATCTGTCCACGCATAAATCCACCTGTCCCCGCATACGTACCACCGAGATAGACTGAATACAGACAAATGTAATCCAATGGAGGCTAGACAGTACAAATCCAGGAAAAGACAAAAACAAAGGTCTGAACCTGTCTGCACCTCCATCCACCTACGTTTAATTGTAAACCCCTCCTTTTCCTGCGTAAAAACTGAGGACAAGAAAAACTGACTTGTGTTAATTTGCATCCACCTACCTCCACGTCTGTCCAAGTCTGGAAACAAAAACAGAAAAGGACCTAAACATGACAGATCGGAGGTAACCTAATGTAAACAGACATAAGTCAGATAGAGCCACCATGCATACGCCCCTGTCCACCTAAATACGCACCTGTCTATCTAAATATGGACGCCAACTGAGCAGGCACAGATGTACAAAACTGATACCTGTTCAGCTCTGATCCAGCAGGGGATCTGCTCATGCATGGAGCAGAACAAACCTGTGTGAAAGGACCACAACTCCTTGCTACACTTCCACTTTACAACCAGAATATTAATTTCCTACTCACGCAATATTAACCTAGTATTTTTTTTATTATTGGTGGTAGAGCTGGAAATACCCCTCTATATTAATTATAGAGAAACTACTAAGTATATGGTACTTGGTATGCATATCCAAAACATTGTTTAAGTTTTGGACAAGATAGTTGGACGAGGTGGATATGGCCTTTGTCAGTTTTTGTCAGTTTTCTTTCTGTCCCACCAGGGGAATGTCTTTTCATGTCCTTTTCCAGAAACACGGTAGAAAGTAAAAGGAGATCTTTCAAAAGCAAGGGGATATCTAAGAGAATTGTCACCAGAACAGGTTTAATCATTGAAAGCTTTATATTCATCGGGTGTTCCTGTGACAACTCAAAAATCTTGGATTTCTCCTGACCTTCTGTACCAGAGAAAATGGTCACAGGACCAATAGAAAAGGTAACAAAAAAAGAGGGCAATAAAAACCTAACAAAGGTTCTAACCCTTTCATATTCTATCCAAAGTTAAAAAAAGTTAAAATATATATATATATTTGTGAACTTGAAATAAATATTTACATGAAATGAATATAGGTACCCTGACCTGATACCAGGCTCCTGTCTTCCCAATGTACTGTAGAACTGGGAGCGGGAGGTGCCAATTTAGCAGTCAATCAGGTGTTCTGCATGAACATATGAGGACAATGAATATACTGGCAGAAGAATACAGAGTGAGCAGAGGAATAGGCTGAGCTATCAAATACCAGACTGGGGCAGGTTTATGACTAGTCTCCATTATTTAATTGCTGTTGAGAAATGTGAAGTCACCAACTTGGCTGTGTTCTTTGGCATGGCTATGCAATCTGTGGACTGGATGGAAAGAAATATACATTAATTCTTTGGAATACAAAGATGCTACCATAATTATAATTTAGCTGTGTTCAACATTAAAATATTTTCCAGGGCAGAAAGTTAACAATAGTTCATTCCTGCCATAATTTTAATTCAGTATCAACGATTCATATTATTGCCATGGCAACCTATGACATTACCAATCTCATTCAATCCTAAACATAAACAAGGTGTATGTCAAGATACCATCAAGTCAAAAGGTCTGGAAGAGAAATAGAAAATCAAGATCCATTCAACCATAAGTCAGTTTTGATTGAGATCCATCAAAGACAAGCCAAGGCTGGAAGGTCACATGGCCATAGAAATCTTTCATAAAGACCCTTTTAGCTGTCAGATGGAGTGTAGCATTATCAATATATCAATAAGTGCTTTTATATCTGTGTGACAAGGAGCAATGACGTGCCCTCTTAACTGTACTTTCATCATCTTGAACCAATGTTGGTTTCCAAGGCCTATGAGAATTTGATTGTTGTGTCTTCTTTGACTGTGGATAAACAAAATGGTGAAAACGTTTGTCTAAGAAAAATAGCGCATACAGTCAGAAAGACATACAAAAGAAAATCCAGAGAAACTAAAATAACGTTTTAAAAGCCTAAAACAAAAAAAGGATTTTCAAATTTTACATAACAGCAATTGCAAAATATAGGAAATAACCCCCTGCCGGAAATAGTTAATGCTGTCAAGATTTGACAGTTTTTACCAAGCCCTAACATAGGTCTTCTTTTGCAACTCATTGTGATTCTTATTTCATCCACTGCACAAGCCTTAAAAAAGGGGTCTTTCCCCTCAAACAAGTTGGCTGTATTTGATGCTTTCAACCAAAAAAACAATTAAAAAATACCTCTGAGTGATATGCACCTTGGTACTAGGTGCTCCTCGATGCCCACCCTTCTTTTGTCACAGAAGTGCTCCTTTTGTCACAGAAGTATCAGCCTAAGACCAAGGCAGGGTCCACCTACACTATACCTTCATGAGCTATTTTTAAATAAGACACACTCCAATGTATAGTCATCAGAATCAAGCTTGACCTCTATTGGTTCAGCTCTATAACAAACACATCAGACAAGAATTAATAGTTGTAACTAGAGTTGATCGAACCTTTAGAAGTTCGGGTTCTGCTGGTTCGGCCGAACTTCGAGACAAAGTCCAGGTTCAGGTCCGGACAGAACCGGAACTTTGACCCGGACCCCGAACCCCATTGAAATCAATGGGGACCCGAACTTTTAGGCACTAAAATGGCTGTAAAAAAGTCCTGGAAAGTCCTAGAGGTCTTCAAAAGGAGGGAAATGGGGGTAAGGGTCTGACAAGTGCCCTACAAAGAAATGGGGACAGGGAAATAACTTAAAAGCATTTTTAAACAAAAATCACATAAAAAAATCAAAAATTCAAACTGTGTGTGAAAAGTATTAATTAGCGGGAGAAGCCATATCACTGTTCTAAAATCATCTTCAAACTGTGTGAAAAAAGTATAAATTAGCCGGGAGAACCCATATCCCTGTTCTAAAATCATCTGAAAACTGTGTGTGAAACTTAAACAATAGCAGGTAGAAGCCATATCCCTGTTTTTAGACTTTTTTTGACACCCGGACACCCAAAAGTTCGGTACGGACCCGAACTTTACAGTTCGGGTCCGCTCAACTCTAGTTGTAACTGATGTTTCCCTGCTGTATAAATAGTTCCAATTGTTCAATGAAAGTCTCATTTAGAAAACAAGATCATGCCAAATAAAAGCATGACTAAGCCTTGCCATTTGTCAAACCCATCAAAAGAAATAATTCTTCTAAATGAAGCTGATATTTTGTCAGTGGTAAAAACGGCATCTTGCACATGGTGGTATATTATGGTAGAAATGTGGTCACTTCCTGCAGTCCTCTTCTACAGTGCTCTCCTTCTCCCATTTAGTATGAAACCTCTGCTAATGCGTTGCCATTGACAATGAATCTAAACAAGGTTTCTTCTTGTTTACAACCTATTATGGCACAAATTGATGAATTTATTAATAGTAGTTATACACTATTCATTACACAGAAAAATGTGTAATGTCCAGAGCTTGCTTGAAGTCATTGCTGCCAAAGTAGGTTCAACCAGCTACTTACTCTAGGGGTTCACTTACTTTTTCCTCCAGTGTTGTGAAATTAGAATTGTTTGTGTGTTATCAGCTTAAGCACATTGTGTTTGTCTATTGTTGTGACCAGTGGTGGCCCGTCCATTAGAGGCGCACGGGCGCGGCCGCCCCATCCATTCATCCAGCCCCCTGATCTACATACATGGTGCCAGACTATGGATTCCAATGGGGAGTAGTGTTTTTTTGAAGCATGTGAAGGCTCAACTAGGCTTCAAAAAAGGATAGGCCCTGGGAGCAGATCACTATTTTTAGACTAAATCTCCTTCCCGCCAATCAGGAAGTGGGTCGTAAGACCAGTTTCCCAATTGGCCAAAATGTCAGGCGATCCTATTGGACAAGGAGGAGAGAAGAGACGCAGGGCGGAAGCCGCTGGAGGAGAGGACACTGGAGCCGCTAAAAACCAGTTAATTCCAAGAGGCTCACATACTTTTTCTTGTCATTGTAGATTTTTTTTGGCACAAGAACCAGTTCAGGATAGTTAAAGAGAGAGTTTGTAATCCTAAGGAGTCATTACAGCAATGAGCAAGGTTCAGCGGGTAATATTGGGAGCATTAGTGGTAGGGTGACTAGTATACCTAAACACAATGTAAGTAAGTTGGCAAATCCTGCATGTTTGAAACATAAAAAAAAGTTGGCAAATCCCAATTGCAGCCTCATAACAACTAACGAGGAAATAATATGCAACTGGGCAAAAGAGGCATGTACACAAATGCACTGTCTAGCTAATAAAATAGGAGAACTGGAGCTGCTAATTTACGTGAAGGATTTTGATTTAGTGGGAATTTCAGAAACTTGGTTTGACAGCGTACATGACTGGCTGGCATCCTTCCAGGGGTATTCTCCATATTATAGGGACAGGGAGGATAAGAAAGGGGAGGGGTATGTCTGTACATCAAGAATAATTTGCAAGTGAATGTGAGGAAACACTAATACTTATAGAGCAAGGAAGTAAGTGGAATTCTTATGGGTGGAGTTCCAAAGGTAGGAAACCAATAGGAAAGTAATAATGGGCGCATGATACAGGCTCCCTAACCTGAGGGATGAGGAGGAGTCTAACCTCCTATCATAGTTAGGAAGGCAAGGCAGGGCACTGTTATTATAATGGGGGATTTCAATTATCCATATATCGACTGGGTGGAAGGAACTGCTCACTCATCTAAGGCTTGCCATTTCCTAAATATCTTGCAGGATAATTTCATGGGTCAGTTGGTAAATGCACCAACAAGAGATAATGCTTTACTGTAATGCAAGAGATAATGCTTTACTAGACCTACTGACTTCAAACAACACAGACCTGATTGTGGATGTGAAAATGCGGGGCAACTTAGGAAACAGCGATTACATTTTAATTACATTTAGTAAAAACTACATTGAACTTCAAAGGAGCCAACTTCCCTATACTGCGCTCTATGCTACATAATATTAATTGGAATAAAATCCTAGGAACAAGGAACACTGAGGAAAAATGGGAGTGCTTTAAGAAAATACTAAATAAAGGTATTGGCCGGTGTATTCCAATGGACAATAAATATAAAAGAGCTAAGATTAAACCTGGGTGGCTAAACTACACTATATTGTTGAAAGTATTGGGACGCCTGCCTTTACACGCACATGAACTTTAATGGCATCCCAGTCTTAGTCAGTAGGGTTCAATATTGAGTTGGCCCAGGACTCTGTGCAGGCCAGTCAAGTTCCTCCACCCCAAACTCGCTCATCCATGTCTTTATGAACCTTGTTTTGTGCACTGGTCCAAATCATTTGGTGGAGGGGAATTATGGTGTGGGGTTGTTTTTCAAGGGTTAGGCTTGGCCCCTTAGTTCCAGCGAAGGGAACTCTTAAGGCGTCAGCATATCAAGACATTTTGGACAATTTAATGCTCCCAACTTTGTGGGAACAGTTTAAGGATGGCCCCTTCCTGTTCCAACATGACTGCACACCAGTGCACAAAACAAGGTTCATAAAGAAATGGATGAGCGAGTTTGGGGTGGAGGAACTTGACTGTCCTGCACAGAGTTCTGACCTCAACCCGATAGAACACTGTTGGGATGAATTAGAGCTGAAACTGAGAACCAGGCCTTCTCATCCATATCAGTGCCTGACCTCACAAATGCGCTTCTGGAAGAATGGTCAAACATTCCCATAGACACACTCCTAAACCACGTGGACTGCCTCGGAATAGTTGAAGCTGTTATAGTTGCAAAGGGTGGGCCAACTCAATATTGAACCCTACGGACTAAGACTGGGATGCCATTACAGTTCATGCGTGTGGAAAGGCAGGCATCCCAATACTTTTGGCAATATAGTGTAGAACATAAAAATGCATATAAACAAGCAAAAAAAGGCCTTCAAAAAATATAAGGCTGAGGGTTTATTGTCAGTAGGGATGCACCAATACCATTTTTTTAACACCGAGCATGAGTATCAATACTTTTTTGCAGGTACTCATGACACAAATTACTGATACCTATTGCCTAGGAAGAGGGGTGGTTTGGGAGGTGTGGGGGGGGGTTGTTGTTAGGGAGTTGGGTGATGGCAGGGTGAGAGTAGAGGGTAAGTGATGGCAAGGTAGTTGAGGGTGGAGTGAAATAGGGATTGTGGGGTGGGAAAGTTAGGATGGAAAAGGCTGTGATCGCTGGGGGGAAGAGTATGGGGATGGGAGGGTTATTGTGAGACATGGGGGCAGAGGTGACAGCTGGTGAAGGGAAGGAGGAGGCAACAGGCAGAAGTGACAGTAGTGACTGCAGGCATGGTACAGGAGACCATCAGAGACTGCAGGCATGGTACAGGAGAGAGCCAGAGCCTGCAGGCAACAGAAAACAGCCAGAGGCTGCATGGTACAGGAGACAGCCAGAGACTACATGGTACAGGAGACAGCCAGAGACTGTGTGGTACAGGAGACAGCCAGAGATTGCATGGTACAGGAGACAGCCAGAGACTGCAGGCATGCTACAGGAGAGAGCCAGAGATTACAGGCATGGTACAGGAGACACCCAGAGACTGCAGGTATGGTACAGGAGACAGCCAGAGACTGCAGGTATGGTTCAGGAGACAGACAGAGACTGCAGGCATGGTACAGGTACTCAATAGAGAAGCGCTCCACTAACAGTATGGGAGAGAGCCTGCACCTCCTCCTCTCTGCCGCTGGCACTTTTCCTGTCCCCTGCCTCTTGTCCCAGCCCTGAGTGCGGGGATTGGGGAGAAGCTCAGCGGCCACAATGTCCATGGTGGGGGGCTACAACCCAAATCTGGGGAGCACCCCATAGATCTGGCCATGGAGAGCAGTGCGCATCTTCTCTCTCTTGTGGCAGAGGAGCTGGCCAGAGAGCCCAATGAGGAGGGAGAGAGCCCCTCTGCTCAGTGCAACAGATACTGTACAGTGTCTATATACAGAGCGCCTCCTTTCTCTGCCTCAGCTCTGTGTGGCTGGAAGTCAGAGCTGTGCCATGCGGAGACAAGGCCGGAGGGCTGTTAGGACAGGCAGCCTGGCGGCCCAGCCCTGCTCCTAGTGATGACACTGGGAGGAGAAGGCGGGGATTGCACTGGACGGAGGGGAGGAGGAGGTGGTCCGCTCCCAAGCGACATCACTTTCGGTATAGGAGCATTTTTGTGAGTACCGATACTCGCAAAAATGGCTAGTATCCGCGCCGATACTGATACCAGTATTGGTATTGGTGCAACCCTAATTGTCAGCATTCCAACAATACAAGGAAAGCAATAAAAAAAAGTGTAAGAGCACAATCAGGACATTCCAACAATACAAGGAAAGCAATAAAAAAGTGTAAGAGCGCAATCAGGACATCTGAAAATAGACCACAAAAGGCACATAGCGGAGGAGAGTAAAAAAAATCCCAAGACATTTTTTAAATATATTAACAGTAAGAATGTAAGGCCAGAGCATTATGGCCCCATAAGAGATCGTGAAGGGAATTTGGTTACAAAAGACAAAGAGAAGGCAACTGCTTTAAATTCATTCTTCTCCTCAGTTTTCACAAAGGAAAAGGGGGTATATAGTAACCAAGACTGCAGACATAATACAAGGGATGGTTAGAGGCTGCAGATATAGTACAGGAGATGGTCAGAGACTGCATACATGATACAGGAGATGGTCAGGGACTGCATACAGGATATAGGAGATGGTCAGAGGCTGCAGACAGGATATAGGAGATGGTCAGAGGTTGTGGACAGGATACAAGAGATGGTCAGAGACTGCAGACATAGTACAGGAGATGGTCAGAGGCTGTGGACATGATAGTGTCCTCCTCACCCGCTCACAGTAGTTTCCTCCTCTGTCCCCCTTCATTATTACCATACCTCCCCCCATCATTTTCCTCCTCCTGTGCCCCTTCATGGCATCACCTATCCAGTGATGTCCTCCTGTGCCCGCTTTTTATTATCCTCCTCGGCTCCTCCTCTACCTCTGCTGTAGCGAGTCACTGGTGAGGGGCCACTGTGGCACCACCGAGAACGAGTGCCTTCAATTTAGAAACGGTGCCAGGCGGCATTATGTTACTGCACATGCGCCGCCCGGCCGAGCGTGTACCATCTTTTCCAAGCCCGGCAGGCTTTGGATAGGTGCATGCACAGTTGCATGGTCGGCACGCAGAAATCTTTTTTATGGGAGCCGCTGCCCGTAACAGGCGGTTGGCAACACTGCCACACCAAATGTGCTCACTACTTACTAAAACGTATATTAATAATAAACACCTTTAAGACCATCAAGCACAATAAATATTCAAATATCAAATGATCATACAGTATACAGACACTATACACCAGCACTTTTTATCTGAAAATTAGCCTGATCTGTGATATTGCTGCTGCCTACCCTCTCCTGGCATGCTTGGATTTGTAGTGCGCCAGCTTGATACATGAGTTGGTAATGTACGAGAGAAGGCTGTGCCTGTACTGGACTACAGGAGGGAGGTGTAATAGAGATTATGGGAGATCTCAGAAAACCTCCTCCCTGCAGAAGCAGTGCAGTTCTACCACAAAAAAAAATATCTAACAGCATCAGACAGATAGGGCTACAGAGAGCCTATTCTCTCCCCTCTCCCCCCCTCCCCACTAAGACAAGCCACCACCGACATGATCATGATTTTGTTTTTGCTCAGCCCAGCCCCAGTCAGCTTACCAGCTTTCTGCTAGGTTGTCTCCACTCCTCCCCCTCCCAGCATTGCCTGTCATGAAATCAAATAAGGCACGCTGGGAAAGGGGGAGGGTAGAAATAGCAACAGCACGTTGGAAAAGAAAGCTCATCAGATATTCTCGGCCAGCTCCGGCCCGGAGCTGCACATGCACAGTTCCGAGCCGGGAGCGTCACAGGCCAACAGCTTGTTTTTTTACTGGCAAGCTTTCAATTTTATGGGCTTTTACAGGCAGGAGTCAGGTGATAGCTAGACTGTTGTTTTTTTGGACAGTTTACTGACTGGAACGGTACCAGCTGATTGGAGAGAAACCAACGTGATACCAATATTTAAAAAATGGGCAGAGATAAATCCCCAGAAACTACAGGCCAGTTAATCTAACATCAATAGTTTGTAAGCTACTGGAGAGGATTATAACGGACTATATTCAAGAATCTGCTGAAAACAGTAACGTTAGTAGTAATCAGCATGGATTCATGAAGGATCATTCTTGCCAGACCAATCTATTATCATTCTATGGGGAAGTGAACTGCCATCTAGAATAAGGAATGTCTGTGGATGTGGTATATCTGGCTTTGTAAAGGCTTTTGATACAGTTCCCCATAAACGTCTACTTTACAAACTGAGACCTGTTGGCATGAACCATAGGGAATGTACCTGGATAGAAAACTGGCTACAGGGATGGGTTCAATAGGTGGTGATAAATAGCAAGTACTGGTCTGGTGTGAGAAGCTAGGATGGAAAAAGATCAGGGGGTCCTAATAGATGGTAGGCTTAGCAATGGCATGCAATGCCAAGCAGCTGCAAGCAGAGCCAACAGAATATTAGCATGCATCAAAAAGGGATATACTCAAGCGATAAAACAATAATTCTCCCACTTTACAATACACTAGTCTGGCCGCATCTTGAGTATGGAGTCCAGTTCTGGACACCAATCCTCAAGAAGGATGTGCTGGAACTGGAAATAGTTCAGAGAAGGGCAAAAAAGCAAATAAAGGGACTGGAGGACCTCAGTTATGGGGAAAGACTACAAGCATTGAACTTATTCTTTCTGGTGAGGAGACACTCGAAAGGAGATATAATAGCAATATACAAAATACTTTGAAAAAAGGAGAGGGTGGTACAGCGCTATGGACTAATAATCGGATGAACAAAAGTTACTATTTAAGCCGATGTACCCCATAAAAACATCTGTATCAACAGATGTTCAATTGAGATAAATAAGCTGAATGGGTGTGGCTCTGCTAGTAAGATGCAAATATTACAAAAACATAAAAACGTGTCACAGGATTAAATGTACAAATCTAAGTGGCCCAACTAGTGTGCACAGACAATGAATCAACCCAAAATAAATATATTGGGTGCCTGACTAACAATATGTTGACTGCGCAATAAAAACAATGTGCAAATAAGCAATATGAAGTGCAATAAAGCAATATAAAGTGCAATTGAACAATGAAAACACCAAAGAAAACTGACTGATAATATATGACCTGTGCAATAAGAACAATTAATGTGCAAATTAGCAATTTAAAGAGCACTAAAGCAATATAACTTGCAATTGGGCAATAAAAACAGAAAAAAATGCAAATTTGATATAACACCAATTAATACTGAAATAATTGGTCCAAAATGTGATCTATTTAAAATAAATTAAATTACAAATATAAAGAGTCCAAAAAAGTGTCAGCGGACGTGATAAGAAAATTATATATATTTTTAAAGTCTCTGGGAATAAAGTGATGCAGTGCTGTAGATTCCACACAAGTGAGCGTTTGTCATGAAACCACAGCAAACATTCATGTCTTATCTGTAGAGTTGAGCGAACCCGGACTGTAAAGTTCGGGTCCGTACCGAACTTTGGGGTGTCCGGGATCCGGACCCGGACCCGGACTTTTCAAAAAAAGTCCGGGTTCGGGTCCGGGGTTCTGGTAATTTTAATGAAAAATCTTAAAAATGCTGTAAAAAAGCCCAGGAAGGTCCTAGAGGTCTGCAAAAGGAAGGAAAATGTGGGTAAGGGTGGGACAAGTGCCCTACAAAGAAATGGGGACAGGGAAATAACTTTAAATATTTTTAAAAAAATAAAAACATAAAAAATGCAAAAATGGAGATCATCTTCAAAATGGGTCTGAAAAGTATTAATTAACATTAGAGGCCATAGAACTGTTCTAAAATCATCTGGTGCAGAACAGATGTTTGTGAATAGCAGATGTGCAATGATTGACGGTTTCATTTAAAGTGACACAGACTTTAAAAAGAAGTGTGAATAACAGATGTGCAATGATTGA
>BLSH010551529.1:579097-590520 GCA_018402905.1 Glandirana rugosa | reverse complement strand
ATGAACTACATGAGTAGAGTTCGACTTACGGATGAACTTCAACTTAAAAGGTAACAGTTAGTGTACCGACTTCTAACCTACCAAAACCTAATAAACCTGAAAAAGAAAAACCGTGGTAAATATGGTGTATGTTAAAAAAACGTGTTAACAAAAAAACGTGTTAACAAAACGTGTCAAAACGTGTCTGACAAAATCTCTGAAGAACTTGAAATAACATACGTAAACAGTAATTCTATGGCTGGCTGCCTTCCAAGTGCAGACAGCCACCTCTGGCTTGTTTTCTGTGTTGCTCTTTGTGCCTATCCTTCATCCTCCTGAGAGATGTGACATAAGTATCCCATGTGCTGCATATAGATAGTGGTACAGTCTTTGTGATGGCTGGAACAACCCACACCTCACAAAAACTGCATTGCGATAATCCTTACTATTGATGCAATATACAATCATAAATCTAATGACAAATGCATACAATAAAGTTCAAGAAGTCTCTAAAACAGTCTGTGCAAAACTGTGCAAAACAATTGTGCAAAAAAACAATTGTGCAAAAAAATTGTATGTGGTATAAATGGTGCCAAAAAGAAAAAGTCCAAATAATCCAAAACCATCCAATCTTCAGCCATGTGATTGACAATGGAAAATTCAACTTCAAGTAGGCATTCAGCTTGAGATGAGTACATCAAGTAGTGGACCAATAACAGACAGCTAAAGCACCCTTTATACTGTAATAATCCTTCCCCAGGCACCCCAGTAACACATCCTACTCACCGAATGGAATGGATTCCCATGACAGGAATCATAAACGCCCTTGGTGGTAGGTGGAAATCTTGTCCTCCGAGGTCCCAAAAGGGACCACTGCTGGCACACGTGGAGAGAACTTCCTTGGGCTCAGTAAAGGAGGAAAAGACAAACGGGTCCAAAATCGTAAAGTACGTTAGTTTTATTGAACCAGAAAAAAAGTGCTACATGCAGTTAAAAAACTGCAGGGGACACCAATTGCAGTCCATCTGCGTTGCAGACAGCGGAAGTGACGAGACCGGAAGTCACATTACCCAACGCAGCGTTTCGTCGGCATACATGCTGACGTCATCAAGGGGTTTTAGCTTCTTTTTTTTTTTAACAAATCCACTTTGCTGCAAAGTAACAACAGTCTTTGCGACCATCCACTGTACTTTAAAAAGTTTTAAATGTGCTCTTCCTCAAAATATGCCAAGTGCTCCACCACGTGCACTAAAATAAATGCACTCACCAGAAGCCCAGAGTCACCAGGACCATTCACGCCTTTTTGTTATAAAGGCTGTATTATTCGGAAACTCCTCAGCCTTTTATTACCACCTTTCCTTTAAAGATATACTTCCATCCAGCAGATGACACCAGTTGTCATAAAATAATTGAATAACAAGGTGATAGTGCAGCACCATTTTAATAAAAAAATGTTTAAAACAAGCAACAATTGTTATGTTCACATTAAAATGGACCGGACTCGTTTGCCCTGCCGTTTGCCAATATTTCCGGCGTGCATGCATTCCACCAGTGTCTGGATATGATGTCCGTAGGTTATCCACAGTGTTAGACAGCAACCCGATCTCTATGCATATTGCCTATAGAGGCGCCATCAGGAAATCCAGTTGCCACCACTTTCCCGGAAACCTAAGTACCTGCTGCCCTTATTTTATTGGTGGATAACCATAAACTTGAGCGCCTTTAAATTTGTTTATATTCTATACATTTTGAGGCCATTGGATATTGTCTAACCCATAGGTGGAATATTGGAATATCAATTTTGTATTAGTCCTTATATCACTATCTCTTGCTCTGTGACATAATGCCATACATATATTACATCTTACATATACCCAGTGAAGTGACTAGTATTAGGTAATATACAGAAATTAAACAAATCCTCCTACATAAGCTGTACCTGTTTATCTACAGTCACTTGTCCTGTACAGCCTTCTATAACACACAGATGAAAGGATTTTTCTCAGCAGCAGAAAGCAGGGGGCAATAACCTAATGTCACACACATTGCAGAGCTAGAGTACAGAACCCAGTGTAGTCTGAAAACTGATTGAAGGAAAGTGACACACTCCTTCTTCACAGACCCAGACAAACATTCAACTGAGGGTATAAGCCATCTGTTGTGTGGTGAAGGGAGGAAGGCTGTCTCCAGGGAGGCAGTGGTATCATCTGAATCTATTAGGAGAGTGTCATTAGAAAGTAGAGAGAGGAGAGATCAGAGAGGAACCAGACTCAGTGTGTTGAATTCAGGTTAGTGCACACTATAGCGGGGTGTGCATTGTTCATATTTCATGTCTGAGGTTTACAATCCCTTTAGTCATTGACTCTGTACAAACTGGTAGGATCAACAGGTTTTTTTTTTTTCATACATAGTTGTAAGTAAAGATTTCAAAGGATAAACTATTGAGGTTTAAATGCACAAGAAAAGCTAATTTTTATTTTTGGGGCTTACATACACTTTAATAATGCAGACACAATGTGCAGGAAGACATAGCAACCACATTTAAAAATATCTTTTTCTTGGTGCTTTGACTGTTCTAAAAGCTGATTATTGGTTTCTAAGGGCTACTTGCCATTGCCTTTTCCATCTTATTAAACCAGGCCTCTCTCTGTCTCTGCATTCCTCTGCTTAAATTTGCTCTTCTCTCTCAGTGACCATGCAACCCCACGCCATTCCGCTTTTGCCAGCATCACTAGCAAATGTCACATAAAGAAAGAGATCCAAAGTAACTCTGTTTTTTATCCCCATCAAGAGTCCTATAGACATCAATGGATCCTTTGTGATAGAAATCTGTCGTTTTTTACAGGAATGACATATTGCTAGTCCAAAAGCTCTACTCCGCACAGACGCCCGTCCTTTGAGGTTGACAGAATAGCTTCCTTTATATGATATACTGCACACTGCTGCTATTATAAAGGAGAATTGCTTCGGCTGACTTTCTATCTGTTTGCCACCACTAGCAGAAAGGTTAAAATATTTCATGAAATGTTTTCTTCTGTAGGCTTTCCATTTAATTCATTATTTTTTAAAAGTTCTACCAGACCCGGCCAAAAAAAGGAGATTCTGGAAAATATGGGAAGATGTCATTCACTGGTACTTGGACAATTTAAAGGAAAACTTTACTGTTTATTAAAAATAGTCTGAAACAGCTGAAAGACAACGTTAACCTAAATATGTACCTCTGAACAGATGATCGGGTTTGTTACACTGCCCTGGGCCAGCTAAAGAGCTTAAATTCATGGGCTTACCCCATCCCAAAATGCAATATTGCACCATAATTAAACCATAACTGTAAGCCATATATAACCCAAACTTTAACAAGAGGGTAATGGGACTTTAAATGAGAAACATGAATTTGTGAATCTCCATCCCTGAACATATGAAGAGAAAGACACGGGACTTTAGATGAGGTATGTAAGAGGGCACTCCAAGCAAAACAGAATGTACCAATAATATATATGTATTTATTGTCTAAGCAATTGGTCTCAGCATTAAGACAACACCATACAAAAATGGATACATCGTATTTGATAAAAACATAAAAGCATATTGCAGTCCTTATGTATATCATATAAACAAGAGAGATAGTTACAGAACATTCTCCATGAGATGAAATAGGTAAAATACATGGTAAATCCTGGGAATAAATGCAGTGCATCAAATGCAAGGCTGACGCATTTCGTGGCACTGAGGCCACTCTTCAGGGGCTGATGCGTACAAAAGGAGATCTAAAAAAGGAGGAGACATGGGCATAGGGCAGAAGTATAAGTGATACAACCCGGATAGAGGAAACTGTCACACTGGATGAAAAAATCTGAGGGTATACAAAGACCTAATATAACTTACTTGAAACAGCATGGGCCAAAATGTCTAGTTTGAGGCATATGGAATGGCACCAAGGCCTGCAACAGGAGCTGAGGTGGAGACATGTATAACCCAAAACGTAGTTGTTAAGACTCAAGCATCATGAATGTGGTATTAAACCCCAAAACAAAAATCCTTAAAGTGTTAATAAATCCACAACAGTAAAATCAGTCTGTATATGCAGTAAAGCATGCTTGTTATACTCATTGTGATGCCTAAGGGGTAATCCTCTGCATTGTGTAAATTACTGTTGGATCCTGTCTTCTCTGATCCTCTGCTTCTTCCACTGTCCCCAATTCATCTCCTAATAGTACAGAGCCTTGGGGGCACTCTGTACATGCCCAGTTTCGTGTGAGTTGTTAGAATGTTTTTATTTTCTTGGGAGAGTGCATGTAATTAGCAGAGGGCCAATCAGCACTGTCCAGGCAGAGGGTCAGGGGTCCTGCAGTCTCATAGGACAGTCAGAGTAGAATGAAAGCTCCTCCAACAAGCTTGAACCAGACACTAATAGAAGTCACAAGACTGCTATATACTGCTGATGAGAAAAGGTATTTAGCAGTTTATATTTCCTAAAATAATTGCATTTCCATGTTCTGTGTACTGTGGGAGACCAAATATAGTGAATGCTGGGTCCTGGGTTTAGTAACACTTTAAGTTTTCTTATTGTAGGCTTATTTCCCTTTGTTTTCACCCGCTGGTTCAGCCAGGAACACACTTCCTGTCTTTGAGTGTCTCTATTCTGGATGGAGGAGCAACTGGGACACCTTTGGACAGCAGCATTGTCAGTCCAGGGGTAGGTTTAATGTTAGATGTGTTAGATGTACTAGATTTGGATACATTAACAAATTGAAGCCAAACTTCAGCTAACACTTTCTTTAAGCAGTTACAGCAACTGTTTTTTCCTTTTGGGATAAAGGTTTTACATAAATGAAGAGCTTGGTCTGTTAAAGGCAGATGAAAAATAACAGATTTACTGACCGATTAACAGGTGAAAATAAAGGAAAAAAGCCTAAAGAAGGAAAATGAATGCATCCCCCACAATGAATTGGTTAGCTGGGGTATATTTAATCAGTTTTGGGATATAATACCATTAAATCAAATAAAATTTATCATCTTAAATCATATGAACTAGCCACAAAGTGGTGACATTATCCAACTACCAGTATTTTCAAAAGCTAGTAAATGAAAAAAAAAAAGGAGCAGCAGACTTCACCCAGAAGGAGATAAGAAGACAGTTAGTAAACCAGCCCAAACGTCTACATTTTTTTATTATATTAAAATAAAAGTTGTTAAAGAATAACATTGGAATATATCTATATATATATACCTGTATGTATATATATATATATATATATATATATATTGGGACACCTGCCTTTACATGCACATACATTTTTATGGCATCTCAGTCTTAGTCCATAGGGTTCAATATTGAGTTGGCCCACCCTTTGCAGCTATAACAGCTTTAACTCTTCTGGGAAGGCTGTCCACAAGGTTTAGGAGTGTCTATGGGAATGTTTGACCATTCTTCCAGAAGCGCATGATGTTGGGCGAGAAGGCCTGGCTCGCAGTTTTCGCTCTAGTTCATCCCAAAGGTGTTCTATATGCTCATTTACAGTATCTCACAAAAGTGAGTACACCCCTCATATTTGTGTAAATATTTTATTATATCTTATTATATCTTTTCATGTGATAACACTGAAAAAATGACACCTTGCTACAATGTAAAGTAGTGAGTGTACAACTTAAATACCGTGTAAATTTGCTGTCCCCTCAAAATAACTCAACACACAGCCATTAATGTCTAAACCGCTGGCAACAGAAAGTGAGTACACCCCTATGTGAAAATGTCCAAATTGGGCCCAAAGTATCAATATTTTGTGTGGCCACCATTATTTTGCAGCACTGCCTTAACCCTCTTGTCCATGGAGTTCCCAGAGCTTCACAGGTTTTCACTGGAGTCCTCCATGATGACATCACAGAGCTGTGGAAGTTAGAGACCTTGCGCATCTTCATCTTCCATTTGTGGATGCCCCACAGATGCTCAATTGGGTTTAGGTCTAGAGACATGTTTGGTCAGTCCATCACCTTTACCCTCAGCTTCTTTAGCAAGGCAGTGGTCATCTTGGAGGTGTGTTTGGGGTTGTTATAATGTTGGAATACTGCCTTGTGGCTCAGTCTCCGAAGGGAGGGGATCATGCTCTGCTTCAGTATGTCACAGTACATGTTGCCATTCATGGTTCCCTCAATGAAGCCCCAGACCATGACACTCCCATAGCCATGCTTGACTGTAGGCAAGAAACACTTGCCTTTGTACTCCTCACCTGGTTGCAACCACACACACTTGACTCCATCTGAACCAAATACATGTATCTTGGTCTCTTGCAGTAATCCATGTCCTTCGTCTGCTTGTCTTCAGCAAACTGTGGGCTTTCTTGTGCATCATCTTTAGAAGAGGCTTCCTTCTGGGACGACAGCCATGCAGACAAATTTGATGCAGTGTGCGGTGTATGGTCTGAGCACTGATAGGTTGACCCCCCACCCCTTCAACATCTGCAGCAATGCTGATAGCACTCATATGTCTATTTCCCAAAGACAACCTCTGGATATGACGCTGAGCATGTGCACTCAACTTCTTTGGTCGACCATGGTGAGGCCTGTTTTGAGTGGAACCTGTCCTGTTAAACCGCTGTATGGTCTTGGCCACCATGCTGCAGCTCAGTTTCAGGGTCTTGGCAATCTTCTTATAGCCTAGGCTATCTTTATGTAGAGCAACAATTCTTTTTTCTGATCCTCAGAGAGTTCTTTGCCATAAGGTGCCATGTTGAACTTCCAGTGACCAGTATGAGAGAGTGAGAACGATAACACCAAATTTAACACACCTGCTTACCATTCACACCTGAGATCTTGTAACACTAATGAGTCACATGACACTGGGAAGGGTAAATGGATAATTGGGCCCAATTTGGACATTTTTACTTAGGGGTGTCCTCACTTTTGTTGTCAGCAGCTTAGACATTAATGGCTGTGTGTTGAGTTATTTTGAGGGGACAGCAAATTTACACTCTTATACAAGCTGTACACTACTTTACATTGTAGCAAAATGTCATTTCTTCAGTGTTGTCACATGAAAAGATATAATAAAATATTTACAAAAATGTGAGGTGTGTACTCACTTTTGTAAGATACTGTATGTGTTTATGGACCTTGCTTTGTGCACTGGTGCACTGCTGCACAGAGTCCTGACCTCGACCCGGTAGAACACCTTTGGGGTGAATTAGAGAGGAGACTGCGAGCCAGGCCTTCTCGTCCAACATCACTGCTTGACCTCACAAATGTGCTTCTGGAAGAATTGTCAAACATTCCCATAGACACACTCTTAAACCTTGTGGACAGCCAATGATGAACCCTACGGACTAAGACTGGGATGCCATTAAAGTTCATGTGCGTGTAAAGGCAGGTGTCCCAATACTTTTGACAATATAGTATGTGTGTGTGTATATATATATATATATATATATTAATATAACTGAGTATATACATATAATTCAAATGGCTGTAAAATGCCCAAAGACTGAACTGGTCATGAAATGTAAACCTTACACTCTTGAAATGGTTAAAATCTCTTTGTATTTTTTCTAATCAAGGTCAGAAGAAGCTCATGTTTGAACCCAGCCCTTGCCTTCGCCTGCAAAGTTGATGTATTTTCTTGCAGAACCCCCCCTGAGCTTCTAAAGCTATCATTGTGATGTCCTAATGTTATTACAACGTCGTTGTAATTCCTGCCAACAAGGAGGTGTCTAGAGCAGCAGATCAGTGATGGAGTTTATTTGATTGGCGAGGGCCTGCAGGGACACAGTGTAGAAGCCCACCAGCTGACAGATGCTTGTAATAGCGGAGACATTGCACGGCAAGATAATCCAGTATCTAATAACTTTAATGCAATTCTGCATTTCCACCGAGCAGGTAGTGTCACCTTGCTTCCCCACTGTCATGAACCTGTCACTGGTAAACATTAGCTTGTGTACAGCCATATTCTTAACCCTTTAGTATGCCCTGAAATAGACTAAGGATATAAACTTCGTAAACCTATGCTGTATGCTAAAAAATAAACTTAAAAAAAAAAAAGATTTTTAAGCCATTCAGAGCAAATTGACAGCATCTACTGACTCCCCCCTCCTTAGGAAGATACAATCACCAAACTCTATAGTCCTCAATGGAAAGGTTGGAAACCATATCAGGTTTTTACCAATGTGGCCATTATTGGAAAGATTTGCCGCTGGGCTCTAGGGGTGGAGACATCTGTGTTATCCTTTCAAAATATTTTTGCCTGGGTGCCTTTTGGCAGTTATATGGTTTATCTTGTTTATATATAAGTGTACTTTCTTGTTGATCTTTTATACTTCTTATTATATGATTTTAATAAAATATTTGAAATAAATGAACGCGCTGGATGCGTCGCCTTCCACCACTGGACACAGCATGATCCCCTTGGGGTGTCTAGAGGTGGGGGGGGGGAGGCACCGGCCACTTCATTAGCAATAATCATATAATTGATGTCTGATATCTAGTGAAACATCTAGAATACTTATGTACTTATGATTGTTTCAGCGATATAAGCTTTGTACTTTACTTCATTTTGCTTTTGACGTTACCAATGTTTTCTGTATTTTCTTGAAAACTCAATAAAAATTATTGGAACGGAAAGATTTGCCCTTGCTTAACCACTTCAGCCCCGGAAGGATTTCACACTTTAGGACCAGAGCACTTTTTGCGATTCGGCACTGCATCGCTTTAACTGACAATTGCGCGGTCATGTAACGTTGTACCCAAACAAAATTTGCGTCCTTTTTTCCCCCCACAAATAGAGCTTTCTTTTGGTGGTATTTGATCCCCTCTGCATCATTTATGATCGCCGCTATAAATAAAAAAAGAGCGACAATTTTGCAAAAAAAACAGTTTTTCTTACTTTTTGCTTAAATACAAATCCAAAAAAAAAAAAAAAAATGTTTTTCATTGGTTTTGGCCGATTTATATTTTTCCTAGTAATGGTGGTGATTTGCGATTTTTAGCGGTACTGCGACATTGCAGCAGACATGTCAGACCATTTTGACACTTTTTTGGGAGCATTGGCATTCATACAGCGATCAGTGGTATAAAAATGCACTGATTACTGTGTAAATGCCATTGGCAGTGAAGGGGTTAACCTGGAGGGGGCGCTCTAAGGGTTAAATGTGTTCCCTAGGCGTGTTCTAACTGTATGTGGGTCTGGCTGGCAGGGGAAGGGGAGTGATCACGGCTTCCATATACAGGAAGCCTGTGATCACAGCCCTTCCCCCTCTATGAGAACGGAGATCCATGTTTACATACATGGACCTCCGTTCTTTCACTGCGGGGGGGCCATCGCAGGTAGCCGGTGGAGATCGAGTCCACTGTACCCACTCCCTGCCCCCCCCCAGACACAGTGAGCATGAGCGCGCCTGCGCTCACAATGGTAGTTATCGCAGCTGCCGTCAGGTGAGCCACTTTGCCGCCATCACGTTGTAGTGGGCGGTCGGCAAGTGGTTAATGTTCCAGTCACACCCCATGTGATAAAATAGAATTTACACCATACCAAAGTGGGGGATACGCTAAACAAAAAAAACTGACAGGGGTTTCAACTCTTTCCTGCCTTATCCAAATTAAAAATTATTGCTTGGAGTTAAACTTGTTATAAATTGTGCGGTTAACTAGTTCCCAACCGCGCACTGTATATTCACTGCGGCAATGTGGTGCTATTCCGCGAATCGTCGTAAACAAGCCGCGATCGCGGGCGTGGCTAGGGTGGCGCACGCGCCTCCAGCGCGGTTGCGGCGGTCCGATTCGCTACAGGACTGTTCAATCCACAGGAATAGACCAATGAATTTTGGTCTATTCCTATTGATCGGTCTCAGCAAATGGGATGCCTCCCCCTGTCTGTGGAATGTAAACACAGACAGGGGAAATTATGTCATCTCCCCTCTATGCGTTCTTTTCCATTGCGGAGAGGAGAGAGGACTTGTGACCCTTGTGATACTAATCATTGTTAGGGTAGGTAGTATTAGGCCTAGGTAGGTGTAAATACCCCCTCTTACTCTCCCTTATAAAGTTTTTAACCCTTGATTGCCCAGTCACCTGTGATCACTGTATAAGTGTCACGGGTGACGCTAGCTAGCTAGAATGGGTTTTTCTCCCCATCAGGTTACCCGCCGTATATATAATATATATATATATCTTTTATAGGTTTAACCCCTGATCGCCCGGCGGTGACCCCAGTTAGGTTTCAGCGTGCGTTAGGGTAAGTGTAAACACCAGGCAAGGCCAGTTAGTTAGGTACTCTGACACACACACACACACACATTAGATAAATGTTAGATACTATTGCAGTAACTGATCAGATCAATATCTGATCTGATCAGATCTATATTAGCGTTCCCCTTAGATTAGTGTTCTAAAAAATGCGGCGTTAGCGGGATCAGCCCAGATACCTGCTAGCACCTGCGTTTAGCCCCTCCGCCCAGCCCAGCCCACCCAAGTGCAGGATCAATAGATCTCTGACACTTACCACTCACAGAACACATATCTGCAGCATTTGCAGAGATCACACCCGATCCCTGCAAAATCTGACAGTGATTTTGGTAGCGACTAGAGTTGAGCGAACCCGAACTGTAAAGTTCGGGTCCGCACCGAACTTTTGGGTGTCCGGGACCCGGACCCAAACCCGGACTTTTCAAAAAAAGTCCGGATTCGGGTCCGGGGTTCTGGTATTTTATTCCTTGTGTTGAAAAGCTGCCAAGGGCAGCCAATCAACAAGTGTTTCACTGGTTTTCAAAAGAAGCCATCACAGCCATGCCTACTAATGGCATGGCTGTGATTGGCCAGTGCACCATGTGATCCTGCCTCTATATGGGGCTGGAGTCACCGTGCTGCGTGCTCTCAGGATAGTTTAGGGAGAGGATGCTGCTGGCTCTGTGAGGGACAGATTGCTGAACGATCTGATTGTGGACTAGGGAGAGATACTAGTACTGCTGCTTTGAGGGAGGGAGAGATACTAGTACTGGTACTTTGAGGGACAGATTGCACACCTCATCCTGCTGCACGGAACGATCTGACTGGACTAGGTAGAGTATGTTGCTTTAAGGGAAAGATTATTCTTCTAAAATCATCATCAAGTTGTACAGGGAAAGGTTCCAGCTGTTGCTTTAAGGGAAAGATTAGTGTTCTAAAATCTTCATCAAGTTGTAAAGGGAAAGGTTCCAGCTGTTGCTTTAAGGGAAAGATTAGTGTTCTAAAATCATCTCCAAGTTGTACAGGGAAAGGTTCCAGCTGTTGCTTTAAGGGAAAGATTACTGTTCTAAAATCATCTTCAAAGTGTGTGGGAAAAGCCTGTTTCAGCCGCATGGAGCCATATTAGTGTTCTAAAATCATCTTCACAGTGTGTGGGAAAAGCCTGTTTCAGCCGCATGGAGCCATATTAGTGTTCTAAAATTATCTTCACAGTGTGTGGGAAATATACCGAGGTA
>BLSH010551529.1:528356-554029 GCA_018402905.1 Glandirana rugosa | reverse complement strand
CCCAGTCGTACCGTTGGTCAATTGATCGTATAATTGTTCATTTCCAGTAGTTACCGTCGGAAATGAAAAGAAAATACTGTCATTTGGACAAGAGTTATCGTCAAAAAATCCCACCGAGCGTACTAAAGATCGTCCGTGATTGGTTCCACGGATGGGAATGAAAATGGTACGAGGGGACTACGGGTCAGACCTCGACATCTTGGACCTTTTTGACATGAAAGTCCGTGGGACTGTGCGGGGACCAAGAGTGTTAGATTGCGAACCGTGGACCCACCGATTGTCGGTTTAGGTTAAAAAAAAAAAATAAAAAAATAAAAAAAAAAAATTTGAAATCAAGAAATAACCAAAATCTTTCATATCATGAAAAGTAATACCCTATGTATCGGAGAAGACAACATGTATGTATAACATTGTATTGCTAAATGTTTGTACTATACTTTCTAAAACCAATAAAGAACTAAAGTTTAAAAAAAAAAAATAAAAAAATAAAAAAAAAAAATTGGATTTGGCTGTTAGCCACCCAGGTGCCAAGCGTTAGATTGTGAGAACCAGGGGCGTGTCAGGGTGCCTGAAAGTACAGTTTTTCCAGGTTCTACAGCTCCAGACTGGGCATCAGGGGAGCATGGTAAAAGTAAGGGTAGGCACCTTGGTTAGTGCCTGCTAGAAATCATGCGAGCCACCCTAAAAAACTGCTATTGAGAACAGGTTTACTGTCATAAAAGAAAAGTAAAGGCTGCCATTGATGACCTTTACTTGTTAATATGCTAGTTAACTGGTTGCCATGCTGACCCTCTTACATAGTCTTGGAGTCACTGACTAGGGTCAAGAATGTGAAAAAGGATTTCTGACTTTTCCTGAGATAATGTACTTGTTCTATTGACTTAAAAAGTATTGAAGCCAAAGAAAGGCAGTAGCCAATAACTCACCATCAAGCCGTCATTAGGAAAGCACTCCCTTGCTCTTACAGGCTTGCAATCTTGCTGGCCAAACCAGTTGAATAACCTTTATCACTGCTCCCTTGCTGGTAAACTAGATTATGCTGCATTCTAAAATGTGGTATGCAGTGGCAGCTGGTGAAATTTTAGTATGGGGGGGCCCAGATCCCGTGCTTCCTTGTTGACCCCTCCCACTTCTCATAAGCCCCACCCCTTGTGTCAGGAGTATACGGCCCAGCATCACCAGATAGGGGTATACAGAGCCACCATAGAGCAGTATACAGAGCCTCAGATAGCAGTATACAGAAGCACCATATAGCAGTATACAGAGTCGCCACATAGCAGTATACAGAGCCCCAGATAGCAGTAAACAGAGTCACCATATAGCAGTATACAGAGGCCCAGATAGCAGTATACAGAGTCACCATATAGCAGTATACAGATCCCCAGATAGCAGTATACAGAGTCATCATATCGCAGTATACAGAGTCACCATATAGCAGTATACAGAGTCACCATATAGCAGTATACAGAGCCCCAGATAGCAGTATACAGAGTCATCATATAGCAGTATACAGTGTCACCATATAACAGTATACAGATTCACCATTTCACAGTATACAGAGCCCCCAGATAGCATGGCCAGAGCCACCAGATGACTGACCAATTGGCTCACTACTTGCTGTCAGTAGACAGCAAGGAGCCAAAAAAAAGTCAATATACCCTCGCCTCCTGTAGGGGGTCGGGCTGACTTTTTTTTTTCTTCTTGTCAGCGGCGGGGAGTCACCATATAGCAGTATACAGAGCCCCAGATATCAGTATACCGAGTCACCATATAGCAGTATACAGAGTCAGCATATCGCAGTATACAGAGTCACCATATAGCAGTATACAGAGTCACCATATCGCAGTATACAGAGTCACCATATAGCAGTATACAGAGTTACCATATAGCAGTATACAGAGTCAACTTATCACAGCATACAAAGTCACCATATAGCAGTATACAGAGCCCCAGATAGGGGGACACCCCATCTAATAGCAGGCCGGCAGTGTGCAGAGCTCGGCTTGTGGAGAGCATGCTGGCAGTGTGCAGAGCTCGGCTTGCAGAGAGCATGCTGGAGTGGATGGTCTGCTGCTCGGGAGTCGGGAGTCTGGACTGAAACCCGGCCGAGTGCTGTGTTTGCGCGAGTAATCACGCATCCAGCATGTCCGCCACAGTCTCACCCACCGCATCCAATGCCAGTCAGTCACTGGCTCAGGGTAGCCAATCATACTATGTGTGTATGCCTGTTCAGCACACACACCTAGTCTTTTATGACTGACCAATCGGCTCACTTCTTGCTGTCAGCAGACAGCAAGGAGCCGAAAATAAAAAAGGCAATATATATAAAAACAATTTTTTTTTTCTTCTTGTCAGTAGTGGGGAGAGGGCGCCCAAGTGCACCTTATTGACCGGCTGCCGCTGGTGGTATGTTTAGTGAAATCATTGCTTGTGAGTGGCATGGCCCTAACAGACAGTCAAGATGGCTTTTCAGAAGGACATCAATGACAGACCTAGTATTTCTCTCGGAACATGCTCTCTTAAAGTTATTGTAAACCCGATGTAAACGTTCCTACCTGCACCTTGCTTGTTTTTTCCAGCATAAGATGGCATTGTTCACATAGTTTCATGGTGTCTGTTGTTGCCCTGTACACACCTCTAGTAAAGTAAATGTGAAATTCCTGTTTAAGCAGCTTTTGCATAGATGTATGAGTTATCTAGCATGGCACTGCACAGGCATGACCTCTGTCTATAGGGTAAGTGTATGTACAGTATATAACTGACATTTCCTGTGAAGACACTATATAAGTCACAATCCTTGGGTCTCTCAGTCTAGTGCTGGTGCAGGTGAGAGGTACACAGTAATTCATTCAAAGACATGCTGAGAGCTCACCATGCAGCTGAAAGATTTTTTTTATTACATTAACGCTCCCACATTGGACACTGTATGACCCGGAACAGGAAGTTGTCTTGTCCCTTTGGTGCATAGGGACAAGCTAGCTGATGCAAATTATGGAAATAGGGGAATCAATCACATGCAATGGGAGTGTCCCCAAAAAGGGTTTAGTGGGACCTAGGCATCATTAAACAATGTTTCTAAAAGGACACTCCCCCCTGAGGAAGACCTACAAACCTTTTATTGGTTGAAACGTGTTGGAGAATTGACGCAGCCCCAGCTGTATCGTATGCGATCATTTATGTTTGACACTGTAGCATTGTTCAATGATGCCTAGGTCCCTTATCTGCACAACCAGAGCTCATGTTTTTACTGTATAAACTATTTATGGAAACGCATAATACATTTTGAAAGAAAGAAATTGGTATGTTATTTGAATTACACTTTCCATTAAAAGCTTGCTGCCACTAAATCCTTTTTGGTGGACCCTCTCATTGTATGTGTTAACCCAGGGGAGGGCAGCATACCCTATCTATCCATTAGTACCCATCTATCTATGCAAATAGGGAAACCAATCTGCCATGATATTAGAAACTGCAGCTCATTATAACAAAGTAAGGAAAACAACCAGCACAGGTAATATAACTTCACTAAAGCCTAATTAAAACAGCCAAAGCATTTGAAAATGAACAATTTTATACTGGAAGATTGTCAGCAATTAGATATGAATGTAATTTTTGCACAGCACTCTCCGCACTCTGCTTTGCTCATCTCCTGAAGGACTATACCTTCCACATTGCTCAGAACTCAGTACACTGTCTGTCGCAGATATATCAATGTATAAAGTGAATGTCCAGACCCATAAACAGATAAAGCACCAGTTTCCTCCCTATGCCACAAGCCATTTGCCTTAATATATGAACCACCTTTGGTGTTCTATGTAACAAGCTGCTCTCCATTGTTTCCAACATATTCAGATCTCTGCCATCTGTGCTCCAGGGAAAGCTGGCAGGATCATCCGGCCTCACAGCAGAACACATTTTACAGATGTTTCTGAAAGTTCAACCCGGCATTACAAGCTGAAACACTTGGATAAAGCGATGGTACTTACATGACCCAGCAGCAGGAGACAGTACATGTATCTGTGTGGATAGTGGACTAAGCATAAAAGAGAAGCTCATGTGGATACAAATAGTGTTTGCTGTGCTGGATTGTTACATGAACAAGCTTTTTTTTTTTTTTAATGTAACTCACTTAAGACAACAGGACAGTGTTGTGATATCACAGGGATCACTCTTACCAAAATTGGAAATGGAAAGTGGATGCTATTCAGCCTGCTGCGTCTTATACATCTATATTATATTTCTTCCTTTCTTGTTCTGGGCATAGTTGTCTACACCCTTGCTTTTTTTTCTTCAATATTTTTTAGGCATGCTATCAGTAAAATTTTTAAAAGATTAACAGTAAAACTTTTTTGCTGTAATATTATTTATTTTTGTTCTAGTAAAGGAAAACTAAAATATATGTGCAATAAGCACTGTACAGGATGCCAGGAATGGGTCATGGATGGGAGTTTTATTTCCCCACTATTAGGGTGGTGGTCCCTTTAATGGAGACATTGTTAATGCTCAGGGGTTCTCACCCATGCAGTGTGAGGGGTTCCTGGGTAGTTCTGTTGGAGAGTAGAGGACTGATTTTCAGTATTTTTTGGATTGGTAAGTCCTCATTTGGGACCTGGAATTTGAAGGCTCAGACAGACCTATGGGTGGAAAAGAGCCTTAAAATCCTGATTACAGGAACTTTGGCCCTGAAGGAGTTAACCCACCTGCAAGGGAGGCTTGAAAGTCAGCAGGAAGGGATTAGGAGCTGTCAGTGAGGTGGAGTGCGAGAGATCACAGCTGTAGGAACATGTGGTCTGTCTAGCAGCTGAGGCAGTATTTACCAAACCTCTGCTACCTTGCAGCACCCCGAAACAGGTAGGAACTCTATAACCCTGGTGTGAGATTGGTGTACTGGTGATGAGCCAACACCTGTTTTTTTTTCTCACCGGATTTATGGATTGTTTTTATGACTGCTGAGAAGCATATGCTCATACAACCAATTAACAGAACACTACCTTACCCAAAAATGACACGGAGGCTGATTAAGTTGGAAAGGGGCAAGGCCACAGCTTTATTGAACTTTTTCAAATGTAACAAATAACCAATGCCTATCACAGGTATACTGTGAGCACACATAAACCATAAATGGGGGAACCATACAGTCTGTAGGAATGGAGTGGTGGTTACCTCATCCCAAAAATGTACTAGTGTAAAAACAGAGTTCCCCCCTAGGTGGGACTTTAAATAGGTACACCAACCACATGCATAAAAATATATATATTTTATTACTTCATGTACAAAAATTTGAAAAGTCATCAAATTATCAGAAAGCAAGATCAATCACATATAGCATTAAACGTATCACAGATACATTTCCCCAGTAATGCCTTCAATGGATCGTACTGAAAAAATGCAATGCTAATATATGTCAAACAAACCCCCAAGACAGTAGGGGGGATGGTTATAGTGTCGCTATCGGGTGGACAAGTCAATTCAAAAGGGACGGCGTATAGCAACCAAAGTTCTTACGGAGGGTCATCAAGTATTTTGTTGTAAAGTTTGTTTTGTGGAAAGTCCCATAGGGGGAAATGGCATAAGATGAAGAGAGGAGGGATGGCAGTGTTTGTCCCTCAAAAAGTCCTCTGCCCAAACGACCGGTGGGATCTACCAACGGTCCTAGATACGTCAGTTCCCTCAAGTCTTGCCTAACGCCAGCCATGCCGTGTCAGTCCAGGTAGTGTCTCTAGAGATCTTCATCTTATGCCATTTCCCCCTACGGGGCTCAAGTGGTTAAAAATATAATAAAATAAAAATATTGAAAAATATGGAAAACCGGGCAGGTACAATCTCAGACCGAAATATAGTTAAATAGTAAAAACAGCACAACAGGAAATTAAGTCCACCAATATACAGAGCCCCAGATAGCAGCATACAGAGTTACCAGATAGGGGTATACAGAATCACCAGATAGGGGTATACAGAGTCACCAGATAGGGGTATGCAGAGCCCCAGATAGGGGTATACAGAGCCACCAGATAGGATTATACAGAACCCCAGATAGGGGTATACAGAGCCACCAGATAGCAGTATACAGAACCCCAGATAGGGGTATACAGAGCCACCAGATAGCAGTATACAGAGCCCCAAATAGGGTATACAGAGCCACCAGATAGGTGTATACAGAGCCCCAGATAGCAGTATACAGAGCCCCAGATAGCAGTATACAGAGCCCCATATAGCAGTATACAGAGCCCCAGATAGCAGTATACAGAATCAACATATAGCAGTATACAGAGCCCCAGATAGCAGTAAACAGAGCCCCAGATAGCATTATACCGAGTCACCATATAGCAGTATACAGAGCCCCAGATAGCAGTATACAGAGTCACCATATAGCAGCATACAGAGTCACCATATAGCAGTATACAGAGCCACCAGATAGCAATATACAGAGCCCCAGATAGGAGCTTGCGGCACTGACAGAACCCCCCTTAGTGACAAAGTCCCACACTTACTCCATCTCTTAGGCAGGCTGGCAGTGTGCAGAGTCCGGCGAGCGGGGAGCATGCTGGAGTGTGCACTCTGCAGACTCGTGGATGGTCTGCTGGGCGGGAGTCAGGAGTCGGGACTGAAACCCAGTGGAGTGCTGTGCCTGCGCGAGTAATCACGTAGCCAGCATATCCGCCACAGTCCCGCCCCGTCCACCGCATCCAATGACAGTCAGTCACTGGGCAGCCTATTAGAATATGTGTGAGCGCCTTTTCAGTGCACATACATTCCTTTATGACTGACCAATCAGCTCACTACTTGCTGTCAGCAGACAGCTAGGAGCCGGGAAAAAAAGTCAATATACCGGCGCCTCCTGTAGGGGGTCGGGCTGACTTTTTTTTTGTCAGCAGGGGTAGGCGGCATCCAAGTGCCCCTTATTGACCGGCCACTGCTGTCTCCAGATAAAAGGACCACCAAGCATGCAACAATATCTACTTTCCTTTGGGTGATCTGTCAGTTTTTGAGGAACACAAAGGAATCTGTAATCAGCACATCCTCAACTCTGATACCGCCAACTGTACATTCGTCCTTAGCAAAAAGTTTGCTTATCTGGAAAGCACAAAAATTGCCCAAGAAAAGAAAACTTGAAGAAGGAGGGATTCAAATGTGGAGGATGTTGATCAGAATTTCTGCTGAAACCAGGCGTGGGGAGACAGGGCAGTAAGTCAAATGTTGCAAACTCTGCAAAAACCGGGGAGAGGGAGAACTCACTGCCAAATGACGACAACCCCTCAGTAAGATATCCATGTCATCTAAAAGAGGGAGCCTCGGTTGGGGTCTAACAGGCGTTGGAAACTTTGAGGGTCCACAAAACTTGGGCAAGGAAGATACACAGAGGAAGCTGTCGGAAACAAGGAGTGAAATCTTCTGAACTGGGAACGAGAGACTGAGCAAGCAACAGAATGTGAAAAAACCTAGAACATGTTCAGCCCTAAACCAGACATTCAATTGTAAGCTTCTGAGTACCAGGAAGCGCAACAGGGAGACTACAAGTGTAGATGGAAAGGCGGTTAACTACTTGAGCTACAATCATGTTATCTGTCAAAAAAAAACACACGCCTCTCCACTAGTTTATTACCCCACAATTCTTCTACTTCCACTTCTACCATAATAGGAAAGAGCTCCAATGTCATGTTCTGTAACAAGTCCATTTGGGCCCATGAGGCCAGTCAAGAATCAGCAGACCACTCACCCTTAAAGACAAGAATGACCATTAGGTGTGCAGGAAGGACAATTATATCTCCAAGCCATCAATTATGATGTAGAGCCAAAACACCTTACATCATCCACAATAGCCATCTACGGATGATCCTGCCCATCGACCCAACAGGGATAGAAGCTGTTTTTAGCTTGATTTTTCTGGTGCTCCTGCTAATTACATCAGGGACAGAAGTCTGGTCAGTTTATCATCAGGAAGCTGAAAGAACATCTGTACATTGTCAATCTAAATGCCCAAAAAAGGACAGGACATGGACAGGACCATCCATTTTCTTGGCTGACAACGGGATACCAACTACAAACCTCCTAGAATGAGATCAATAACTGTGGATAATGGTCACTGTCTTCAGGACCAATAAACATATAATCTTCCAAACAATGCAAAACTGAGTCTAGGCCAGATGACTGCACTAACACCCACCCCAGAAAACTACTGTATAATTCATAGTAGAACCATGAGCGCAACCAACAGAAGACACATAACCACAATACAGCTACCTCAGAAGAAGCAACCCAAACAGTCAACAGTCAGGGTGGACAGGGAGGCGACAAAAGGCAGACGCTATGTCAGCCTTTGCAAATAGTGCAGAAGCACCTGCAGACCTCACTATAGAAAGTGTTTTATCAGAAGAGACGTATGGGACTTGGTATTCCTCCTTATCATTACCATAGTTAACAAATGAGCCTGAGAGGAAGGAGGGATAGCATATAAGGAAAAATGTCCATATTTATGAATTCATTTTTTTCATTTATGTTGTTTTGGATGCCATGGCAAGCAATGAAGACCCACAAGTTGTGACAGGGAGACAAATCAAATGGGCCTGCCAGATGACCCAACTCCAATTCCTTTGCAACATCCCTTGTGACCACTGTCTCAAACTGTAATGCTTATATTAAGTTAAAAGACAGGGTTGGTCTGTCTGGTGTGAAGAGAAACACCCATGATCAAATTCATCTCGTAAGACAAAAGCATCCTTGTTAAGAGGATATTCTTCTAGAAAGGTCGACCTTGAAACCGAGTTTAGTGGGTATCAATATCTCCCTCTCGATACAGCTGACTGCTGGGATGTGTCATCTCAAAAGGAACACTCGTGTTTACAGTGACATGTGCTGCACCAAGTACAGTAGAACTCTTTAAACATCCAGCAGATGCCTTTGTTGAGTACTGCTGATGTGCTGGCGAAACTGCTGGTAGACGACTGAAAGGAAGTGGGCCTATGAAGGCTCAAGAGTAATAGCCAGAGACTACCATCTTGACAGGTGAGGTGATCAATTGTTGGTGAATCCAGGTATTGCAATTGGACCAGCATTGCCAACCCAATATTCTGTAAGCCCCTAAATAAGATTCGGGTAACTGAAAAGGGGAAGACCTAATCCTGAAATGTTTATAGAGCACCCCTAAATGTGTGGGGAAGCTGCTATATTTTCCACCCTGAGAACCATGACCAGGTATGGGAATGTAGGACATTGAGTTTCATGGGGGAAGATATGGCATTAGATGGTTTCCTCCTGAAGGAGATAGCAAGACCCCATGGTGTCCAAGTGCTGTAAAGTGGGCCTGCTGAGTTGGAGGTTGCGGAGAGAGATGGTCAGGCAGAGGTACTGCTTAGGCAGAGTCAGTGGTGGTAGTGAAGTGCAGGTGAAACAGGCACACAAGGGGTTAACAGTTAATGCCCCCTGCCGCACGTGACCTGGAAGCACTGTCAGGTATACTGAGGCAGGCTCACTTGGGGAGGCTGAGACAGTGGAATGTTGCAGCCATTTTAGGAAAGGAGATCTGGGCAACAGGTGTGCTGCAGCAGGAATATGAAAGGTTAACAAGCAGAACCTCGTAAAGCCCCAGCCAGCATTTCGAATGAGGCTTAATTGCAGATAAGGTGCCTGAAACAGGTGTAGTGTTGAAGGAGACAGTGAAGAATGCTGGACACTCATAACAGCTCCCACCCTGCAGGGCACCAGGAGCTGACAAGTACACAATCAGATACAGCAAAGCAGCTGCCTGTGAAGTGAAGACATGGTCTGATCTGGGCTGCAGTGTGGGACAGGGTTGACGGGTCCAGGGGAAAAGAGAGTTTCTGTTGGGGTGTATGGCAGTGTGGTTGGAAGACTTCACAGAGTTGAGGGCAGAGCAGTGAGCGGTGCAAGTAGGAGCCAGCACCATCAGCACCAGTAGCTATGGTGGAGCAAGAATGGGCATAGGGGAAGGCCACTGGGTGTAGAGGAGAGACGATCAGAGCAGCAGTTTCCAGGGGATGTGATAGCTGAGAAACACACTCTGGTGTGGATAGCAACAGGGACCCCTGTGGGGGAAGAAGGGGTCCATGAAATATATGAGAGGTCAGGGCTATGGAAATAAAGCAATATATTACAGCGCACACAAGTCATTTACTCCTGCAAGGCTATTTAAGAGCATCTATATAATATAAAGCAAATATGCAAAAATATGGGGATTTGGTCACACTATATGGCCATAAAGTGCTAAGCCCACTACCTGCATCAAAGTACCCCAATTTTCAGTGGGTCCTACATTAAACATAGAATGAAAGATCCTGTCTCTAAACCATGGAAGCAAACACTCCTCTTTATGGGAGAACCAAAGGACACTTCCCTTGGCTTAGGTGGACACTGACTGGAGGTAATGAGGGAGGATGGGCTTAGCACTTTATGGCCATATAGTGTGACCAAATCCCCATATTTGCTTTATATGTATAGATGTTTTTAAATAGCCTTGCAGGGGTAAAAGTAATTCTTGTATGTGTGCGCTGTAATATATATCTTTGTTTGTGAGGTCTTACAGCAGCACCATGGGTTGTTAGGGTGTTCACCCCAAATATTTGCTTGTACATTATAGGGCTATGGAAATGGTGGGAAGATACTATAGAGTTGTGAGCAGAGCAGGGATTGTAGAAGAGTGGATTCAGCTAATTCATTGCCAGTGGCTCCAGTACTAACCCTATATCTGGCTGGAGTACTGGGGACCCTGCAGGGGCAAAGGGCTCAGCCAGTATAGTGGATCAGAGCACCTGTGAGATTTGGTAGTAAGGGGCCTAGGAACAGAGGAGGGGTACTCACCTAACAACTCTTCTGTCAGCTGAATCTCCTCATCAGATGCGGCTCTCTAATTAGGCAAATTAGGTGGTCGCCTAAGGCCTCACACTCACAGGGGCCTCGCAACCACCTAATTAGACACTGACACCAGCACCGAGATAGAGGGTACTGACATCGGCACTTTAAAGGTTTTAACATATGCAATTTATAAAGTTAATTTTTTTATTGCTTGAATTATTTTTCCCTTTATGGGCGTGAGTAGGGCCTCATGTCTAGGTTTTTCCTAAGGCCTCACAAAGCCTAGAGCCGCCTCTGCTCCTCATGCCAGAGGGATGTGCCTCGGTGTACATTTTCTAGAGTTCGGCCTTCACCCCATCACCTTGTGTCCTTGTAGCCAATCCTAACGGAGCCACTTAACCTCCTTAATTTAGATCAACTCTCACTGTAATGTAATGCTTCCATCAGCCATGGCTCCCTTTCCCTAAAGCGGATCAAAGGGCCTTCATTTGTTTTGCTGAAGGAAGCTATTTTTGTTTGATTGTTTTTGGAGTAGACAATAAAGACTGTTTACTTTTACAGACAGTTGGCTGGTAATTCCAAGTACTGATTTTACAGTATATATTTTACATTTGCTTTGCCCATGCAGGCCAAAGTAACTTGTTCATGAATTGCCTCTCTTGCAAACATTGTTTACACTCTTTTCATTGCCCTACTGATGTGTTCTCCCATCAGTGAAAAGACATACCCAATATTTCGGGGACTGAGGAAGGTTATGTGATATCATAGTGCTGCACTGGATGCCTGTGTTCTAATTCGAATGGAATTCGATGTAAAATTACATTCAAATTTGAATTAGAATTTTAGAAATTTGGACATATTTCATTTCATTATTGGGAGCGTTCGGTAAACTTTGTTTATACTGTAATTTGGGTATTTGGATATATCTGAATCTCCAAATAACGAAAAATTTGTCTGAAT
Organism: Glandirana rugosa; assembly: GCA_018402905.1. Classification (NCBI taxonomy): domain Eukaryota; kingdom Metazoa; phylum Chordata; class Amphibia; order Anura; family Ranidae; genus Glandirana; species Glandirana rugosa. The sequence goes on along the minus strand of BLSH010551529.1, from coordinate 542,260 downwards.
ATTAATTCAGAATGAAACTAACATGTCTACGAGCTGTTACAGACATAAAGCCACCAATAAGAGAATTATACGTTGTATTTATCTTAGGCACTAAAAGGCTAAATCCAAATGTCCACCTTAAAAACCAACAATTTAAAAACCTGACATCCAATTTTGCAGTTATCAGCAATGGAATCATTACTCAAATTAGCTGACTTTAACTCCTTTAACACAGTTTAAGGATGTTATTTAAACTTTGTTACACCGCCTGTACTAAAAAGACAGACAGGTGTTATAATGATGTGCATGAGGGAAAAGTCTTGTGTCGGATTCGTTCGTTAAATTAATAATTTAGTTTCATCACATTATGTTAGAATGATTCGTTTTTGGCATTCGTTTCATATATTCAGATTCGTTTCATACATTCGTTACTTTCGAAAATGAATTCAAATTCGAAATGGAAACATATTGCAATAAATACAGTAAGGTATAAAAGTGAAATAAGATGATGTTCCCTACTCAAGCTGCTTTATAGAATATAATTGAATAACATAGAAAACAAAAGAATAGAATAGACTAAAACAGAATAGAATAGATAATAAAGAAATAGAATAAAATATAAATATCCCATTCTTTTATTTTCTCTTCTATCCTTTTATTTTCTATTCTATTCTATTCCTTTATTTTCTATTCTATTCTGTATGATTCTCTTTCATTTTCATATTCTATTCTATTCTGTTTTATTCTGTTCTATTATTTTATTATTTTTTGTTTCTATTCTGTTCTATTGTTTCCTTTTATTTTCTCTTCCATTCTATTTTGTTTTATTCTATTTCTTTATTTTCTATTCTATTCTGTTTTATTCTACGTAAGCTGCTTTATAGAAAAGAATAGAATAGAATGAAATTGAATAGAAAATAAGAAATAGAATAGAAAAGAATAGAACACATCAGAATAAAATAGAAAACAAAAGAATAGAATAGACTAAAACAGAATAGAATAGAATTGAACATATCCCCATTCTTTTATTTTCTATTCTATTGTATTCTTTTATTCTCTATTCTATTCCTTTATTTTCTATTATATTCCTTTATTTTCTATTCTATTCTATATTGTTTGCTTTCTATTGTTTGGTTCTATTCTATTCTGTTCTATTATTTTATTCTTTTCTTTTCTGTTCTGTTCAGTTCTATTCTTTTCTTTTCTTTTCTATTCTATTCTATTTTGTTGTATTCTATTCCTTTGTTTTCTATTCTATTCTATTCTGGTTTATTTTATTCCATAAGCAGCCTAAGTAGGAATCACCTTATTTCACTTGTATACCTTCCTGTTCTTATTGCAATATGTTTCCATTTCAAATTCAATATCAAATTAATTTTGTCCAGAAATGGTGCAGGCGAAGGACCTGGAAGGCAGACATAGGTGGGTATAAAATGCCCCACAAGATATTAAAAACAAAAATATCTGAATAGATTTTGCCTGGAGATGGGCGCTGAGTTAACACCAGGTGTGTGAGCTCAATGCATAGATATAAAACACCTAACCAGTTTTGCACATTTATACACCTGACTATAACATATTCGTATACTGGCTACTAATACTGGCATGTTTTATCCTTTTATCTTTTATTCTAAATAAAATCTTATTAAAGTAGTTTTACCTTATGAATTTTGGGTTAGGCATTTTTAAACTCCAACTAACCTATTTATTGTTATTCCAAAGAGTTTAAAAAAGTCCACATTGCTATTTAAAAACCGCTTATCTCTTATATGTTAGGTGCTGTAACACTGTTAAACATATGTCAACGCACTAATCCGTGTGATAACAGCTGGTAATGAATACAGCACAGCTAGCAGAGCAAGAGCCTATGTATAGTCTCCAATCTAAACATGTCGGAATTACATGCTAAGTGCTATGTCAACAAAGTTGTCCATGAGACTACTGGCGATAGATTAATATCAATAAGCTAATGAGCACCACATATATGGGCCAATGGCAGATGGAGATATTCATTTGTTTACTTTGAACATTTGTTAAAGGGAATGTATTGTGTATTTTAATGAGCACATATTTTGATGTTTGCACATATTGTTGATCTTTTACATTTTTATATGATTGCATTGCAGGTATTCTTATTAGGAGTTTGCTACTAGAACAGTGGTTCTCAACTCCTGTCCTCGGGACCCACTAACAGGCCAGGTTTGCAGGATAACTGAAATACATCACAGGTGATATCATTTGCTGCTCAGTGATTGTAGTATTCTTGTCTGCATCTCCCCAAGGTAATACTTAAAATCTGGCCTGTTGGTGGGTCCTGAGGACCGGAGTTGAGAACCACTGTACTAGAAGGAGCACTGTACTCATTGCAATCACCCGGCCTTAGGGTTGCCACCTGTCCAGGATTCACCTGGACAGTCCAGGTTTTGAATTGTGTGTCCAGGTTTCAATCCACTTGAAACCCGGACACATTGTTCAGAGGGTGATGGGCACTATGTGTGCTGCATTACTATTCTCTTGGCAGTTCTCAAAGGTGTCCCAGGTCTATTACAATCCTATAGTGCAGGGTTTTTCAACTCCAGTCCTCAAGGCACACCAACAGGTCATGTTTTCAGGATTTCCCTCAGATGAAACAGCTGTGGTAATTACTAAGGCAGTGAAACTGATCAAATCACCTGTGCAAACTCATGGAAATCCTGAAAACATGACCTGTTGGTGTGCCTTGAGGACTGGAGTTGAAAAACACTGCTATAGTGTATACTAAAATGAGAAAAATGTACTGTGCGCCACTAAAGTGTTCGGGTTTGGCTTGAAGAAAAAGTGGCAACCCTACCCCCTGCTTAAAATCTTATGAGTTATTATCTGCATAAAGAGTCCAGCATCTCCAAAATATGACCCTTTCTAACTTCAGAGTCTATGCTTGTGTCCTCATTATTTCTCACCTTGAATACTGCAATATACAGGTACTGCTGTGTGATATTTCACCAACAAGACTATTACCTCTACAATCTATCATGAATGCATCAGCAAGCCTTAATGCAGATTGTTGGACTCCACCTACTCCCTAATAAACCTTACCCCACCCTAGCCCTACCTAACCCTGAATATCATAAGTAAAAGAAAAAAACCTAAAGTAAAGGCCTAAAATAATGCTTACCTGAATGTGTTCTCACATGACCATCTGGGTTTTGAGTCTTCATTCTTATGGACGTCAAAGTGGAGGCTCCTTCTTCAGGTGCCAACTTTGCTGCCTAATGATGTGGATATTTCTCATTGGTTATCCTTAACCACTTGCTCACTGCCTGCTGTCTTCTGATGGCGGAAAAGTGGTTTGATATTGCAAACCGCCACCTGATGGCGCCTGCGAGATCGCGGATTGTGAGTGCGCGCGCGCTCGCTGTGTTCCGGGGGAGCCAGGGAGCGGGTAGGGCAGACTCGATGTCCGCCAGTTACTTGCGATCACTCCCCCGCAGTGACAGAACGGAGGTCCGTGTATGTAAACACACGGATCTCCGTTCTGACAGGGGGAAGGAATGTGATCACAGGCTTCCTGTATATGGAAGCCGTGATCACTCTTCTCCCCCACTCAGCCCAGCCCCCACACAGTTAGTAACACACACAGGGAACACACTCAACCCTTAGAGCGCCCCCTGCAGGTTAACTTCTTCCCTGCCAGTGACATTTATACAGTAATCAGTGCATTTTCATAGCGCTTTTCGCTGTATAAATGCTAATGGTCCCAAAAAAGTGTCAACATGGTCTGACATGTCCGCTGCAATATTGCAATCCTGCTAAAAATCGCAGATCACCTCCATTAATAGTAAAAAATAAATAAATAAATAAAAACCCCATAAATGATTTCTCATCATTCGTAAATGCAGCAACTTTTGCGCAAACCAGTCAATAAACGCTGATTGTGATTTTTTTTAAACAAGAAGAATATAAATTGGCCAAAACCGATGAAAAAATTATTTTTTTCTTTTTTTTTTTTTGGGTATGTATTACAGCAAAAAGTAAGAAATATTGTTTTTTTTGCAAAATTGTCACTCTTTTTTTTGTTTAAAAGCGATGATCAGAAATGACACAGCGATGATCAAATACCACCAAAAGAAAGCTCTATTTGTGGGAAAACAAATTTTGTTTGGGTACAATATCGCATGACCGCGCAATTGTCAGTTAAAGCGACGCAGTGCCGAATCGCAAAAAGTGCTCTGGTCCTAAAGGGGGAAATCTTTCCGGGGCTGAAGTGGTTAAGCAGCATCCTCACAGGTCATGAAGAGCCCAGCAACAACATAAAGACATCACAAAGACGAGTGGCAAGAAGGCCGGTTGGATAATGGCTGATCCATCTCCTGGCCTTATAAAAGTCTAAATGCATGTGCTGGTAGTGCAATGTGAACAGTGCCACAGTCCTGATTGGAGGATCTAGGTATGTATTGAGCTTTGAGGGGAAATGATGGGCTATATCTGCTTATCTTATCTGGGATTGATTTAGTAAAGGGAAATAGGCTGTTCACTTTGCAAGGGCATTTTTCCTTAACCACTTCAATACTGGGCACTTAAACCCCCTTCCTTCCCAGACCAATTTTCAGCTTTCAGCGCTGTTTCAGTTTGAATGACAATTGCGCAGTCATGCGACACTGTACCCAAATGAAATTTTTATCATTTTTTTCACACAAATAGAGCTTTCTTTTGGTGATATTTAATCGCCCCTGGGTTTTTTATTTAAAAATTATATATATTTATAATATTTATAAATTAAAAAAAGACTGAAATTTTTCAAAAACAATGCATTTTTCTTTGTTTCTGTTATAGAATTTTTCAAATAAGTAATTTCTCTTCATAAATTTTGACCAAAAATGATACTGCTACATTTCTTTGGTGAAAATAGCCCAAATCGGAGTTTATTTGGTGTTGGCGGACAGACATGTTTTGGGGACTGTAACAGATGTGACGGGGACATACAGATGTTTGGGGACTGTGACAGATGTGACGGGGACAGACAGATGTTTGGGGACTGTGACAGAGGTTTTGTGTATGGTGACAGATGTGATTGGGGACATACAGATGTTTTGGGGACTGTTTTATGGGGACACTTATGTGTATGGGGACAGGGGTATCAGTGTGCTTGGTGCACTGTGTGTGGGGCGATCTGTGAGAGCTTTCTGCAAGAAATCCTCATCATGCAGAGAGCTGTCACATAGCTGCAGATTCCCCCTCCCCCCCGCACTGAGCTCTCACTGAGCTCGGCGGGGGGAGAACTGTCACAGAGACGTTCGTCTCTGTTTACAATGTGACGGCTGTGATTGGACACAGCTGTCACATGATCGGGAGGGCCAGTCACTGCGCCCGTATCCCGATCTCCGCTCAGCTGGATTCTGTGATAATAATGATCACAGGATCCAGCCGCAGTGCGCCGCGTGGCCGCGCTGCGAGCTCCCGTTCTGCAGGACGTGTTCACCTGTCAGAACAGGGAAGCTCCCACCCAGCTGTATATGTGCAGTGGCCGGGTGGGAAGTGGTTAAATAGGAAGTAAACTCCCCTTGTTTGTTTGTACCTATAGGTAAGCCCATAATAAGGCTTACCTATAGGTATTGTAAATATCTCCTAAACTTTTAGGAGATATTTGCTGTATATGCTGCAGATTACGTCATTGGCGCATGTGCTCTGAAGGAACGGCCGCCCGTGCCATTTCTTCAGGGCCCTGTGCCGTGACTGACAGCTCCCGCGTGCCACCGCAGCTCCGGCCAATCACAGCGCCGGAGCCAGCAATCCCGGAAGAAACACCGGGGAAGATATCAGCCATCTCAGCGGTGTGCGGGCTTTGTTCTAAGGTAAATATTTCATAATTAACTAGTATGTGATGCATACTAGCTTATTATGCCTTTGTCTTACAGTTTTTTTTTGTAGGTTTACAACCTCTTTAAAGTGGTTTGAAAGGCTGAAGGTTTTTGCCTTAAAGTGATATTAACCACTTGACCACTGGGCACTTAAACCTCCTTCCTAACCAGACCAATTTTCAGCTTTCAGCGCTATCACACTTTGAATGACAATTTAATCACTGCTGGGTTTTTTATTTTTTGCTCTATAATTTAAAAAAGACCAAAAATTTTGTTTAAAAAAATGAATTTTTCTTCGTTTCTGTTATAAAATTTTGCAAATAAGTAATTTCTCTTCATAAATTTTGACCAAAAATGATACTGCTACACTTCTTTGGTAAAAATAACCCAAATCTGAGTTTATTTGGTGTTGGCGGACAGACAGATGTTTGGGGACTGTGACAGATGTGACGGTGACATACAGATGTTTTGGGGCCTGTGACAGATGTTTTGTGTATGGTGACAGATGTGATGGGGGACATACAGATGTTTTGGGGACTGTTTTATGGGGACACTGATGTGTATGGGGACAGGGGTATCGGTGTGCTTGGTGCACTGTGTGGGGGGAGATCTCTGCATGAAATAATCATCATGCAGAGAGCTGTCATATTGCTGCAGATTCCCCCCTCCCCCCCCCGCACTGAGCTCTCACTGAACTCGGCGGGGGGAGAACTGTCACAGAGACGTTCGTCTCTGTTTACAATGTGACGGCTGTGATTGGACACAGCCGTCACATGATCGGGAGGGCCAGTCACTGCGCCCGTCATAATGATCACAGGATCCAGCCACAGCGCGCCGCGTGGCCGCGCTGCGAGCTCCCGTTCTGCAGGACATGTTCACCTGTCAGAACGGGGAAGCTCCCAACCGGCCGTATATGTGCAGTGGCCGGGTGGGAAGTGGTTAAATAGGAAGTAAACTCCCCTTGTTTGTTTGTACCTATAGGTAAGCCTATAATAAGGCTTACCTATAGGTACTGTAAATATCTCCTAAACTTTTAGGAGATATTTGCTGTATATGCCGCAGATTACGTCATTGGCACATGTGCTCTGAAGGAACGGCCGTCCGTGCCATTTCTTCAGGGCCCTGTGCTGTGACTGACAGCTCCCGTGTGTCACCGCAGCTCCGGCCAATCACAGCGCCGGAGCCAGCAAACCTGGAAGAAACACCGGGGAAGATATCAGCCATCTCAGCGGTGTGCGGGCTTCGTTCTAAGGTAAATATTTCATAATTAACTAGTATGTGATGCATACTAGCTTATTATGCCTTTGTCTTACAGTTTTTTTTTGTAGGTTTACAACCTCTTTAAAGTGGTTTGAAAGGCTGAAGGTTTTTGCCTTAAAGTGATATTAACCACTTGACCACTGGGCACTTAAACCTCCTTCCTAACCAGACCAATTTTCAACTTTCAGCGCTATCACACTTTGAATGACAATTACTCAGTCACGCAACACTGTACCCATATGAAATTTGTGTCCTTTTTTTCACACAAATAGAGCTTTCTTTTGGTGATATTTAATCACCGCTGGGTTCTTTATTTTTTGCGCTATAATTAAAAAAAGACCGAAAATTTTGTAAAAAAAAAAATGAAATTTTCTTCGTTTCTGTTATAAAATTTAGCAAATTAGTAATTTTTCCTCATACATTTTGGCCAAAATGTATACTGTTACATATCTTTGGTAAAAAAAAAAAAAAATAGTGTATATTATTTGGTCTTTGTGAAGGTTATAGAGTCTACAATCTATGGGGGAGCATGGCTGGGTGAAGATGGCTGGATGGGTGAGCATGGATGGGTGAGGATGGGTGGCTGAGGATGGATGGGTGGCTGAGCATGGATGGGGTGAGAATGTGTGGGTGAGCTTGGATGGGGTGAGGGTGGCTGGGTGAGCTTGGATGGGGTGAGGGTGGCTGGGTGGGTGGTGGATGAATGGATGGTGGGTGGGTGGTGGATGGATGGTGGGGGTGCACACTGTCACTAAGCAGCGCTGTGGGCATTACACATTGCCCACAGCGCTGCAGCACATCCTCTCTCCCCCCTCTCTCCTCTCACACTGCACTGATCGGTGATCGAGAGAGAAGAGCTGACACTTCCGCCGGCTTGTTTACATGTGATTTTTTGCACAGCCATAATCTTCCTCTTCGAGGGTCCCTCGCTGGCACGCCTGGCCCTGCCCTCCTGCCAAGTGCCCACAGAGCAAACATCTCCTTCCAGGCATGGACCCATGGCTCGCCCCACTCCCTCTCTTTTCTCATTGGCTCACTGACTGTGATGCCCGCTCCCACTGTTGTCTCAGCCAATAAGCTGGAGAGAGAGTAGCCAGAGATCTGAGGCTCTTGTGCACCTCACTGGATTATGATGGGGCTCAGGTAAGTAGTGGGTATTGGGAGGGGGAGGCTGAAGGGCTGCTGCACACAGAAGGTTTTTTACCTTCATGCGTAGAATGCAAGGTAAAAAACCTTGAGCCTTTAGAACAGGGGTCTCAAACTGGCAGCCCTCCAGCTGTTGTGAAATTACAAGTCCCATCATACCTTTACCTCTGGAAGTCATGATGTTTTGTAGCAACTAAAGGGCTCCCAGTTTGAGACCCCTGCTTTAGAACCATGTTAATGCATTCTGTACATTGAGGTAAAAAAAACCTTCTATGTTCAGCATCCTTATACTTACCTGAGCCCGATCTCGATCCAGTGCTGTGCCCAAGAGTAGTGACCCTCTCCACTCTCTCCCTCTTTACTGGACATGACTACAGCAGCAGCATTAACTCCATCCTGCTGCTTCACTTTGTAACAGATACCCAATCAAGTGCACAGAAATAAAAAAACAGCATTTTGTTTGCACATGATTGGATAGTGGAAGTAACTAGAATATCACCTCATTCACTAAGCTAGATTAAAATTTGCTTTTAAAACTGGATCAGCTAACTCTTCTAACAGGCCATATAATAGATCATAGGGTCTTATAAAAACTACTGCCATCTAAAAATGCACAACTCTAGCGATACAAGACTCTCAATGAAACAAAGTCCACGTATTTGACTTAATCAGCACTAGAGAATCCTATCACTTGGGTTCATGCTTCAGTCAATAAGTACATTGACAATGTCTAAACTAATTGACTAAAACGTTAATTGCCAGAAGCAAATTAATCACTTTCTTGTGTATTTATTTTAAAGTCTAGCATTCTAGATCTAAAATCCACACATTGTCAAATTACTTCATTTATTAAGGCAGAAGGGCTTCAATGAACATAAGATATATTTAATTAAGGATGTCTAAAGTAATCTTTTCCAGCACACTTTACCCATCATTGTATTAGACAAATGGTTTGGGGCTCATGTTCCAATCCATTCTAATTAGGTGACACTAAGGTTGTGTACACATGGACACTAGATACAGAAGCACATCCAGCTCCCCAGGTGGCTTCTAGGCTACTTCCTCAGACTTTCATGCACTGTTCTCATGAGGGCGGAATGAAAGTATATGCTGCCATACCGGAAACATGTTGGAGATGCTCCAGCGAGCCTGGCACCTTACTTCATATCTGGTGGACATGCCCAGCAGTGCAACAATTTTGGACCCAGGTACATGACTTGACTGCCAAGATTTCCACATATCCCCTGGACTGCACCCCGGCACAAGCCCTCCTCCATCACACGACTCTTCTGATGCATGGGTATCGGAGGACTCTTGTAGCACATTTACTTAATGCTGCCAAAATGTGCATCCCCACACAATGGAGATCGTCACCCCCCCTGCAATCCCCGAATGGCTCTCCCGGGTCAACCGCATAGCAGAAATGGAAGAGCTAATACAGATTGCTAAGGACTCTCCCTCCAAATTTTCCCGCACATGGGCATGCTGGACACACTTTAAAACCATGGAAGAATACGCTGCATTGACAACCCCCCATTAGACCACTCCCTGACAACCTAGTAGGGACCCTGGACGTGGCCCCCTGGGGGCCCGGCGGTGGGGACCTGGGAAGCCCGGACGGAGCACAATACATGCTTAACCCTCCCACCCACCCTCTCCCCCCCCCTCTATACATCTCTCTCCCCCCTCTCTCTCCCCTCTTCTCACTCTTTCTCCGGCAACGACTGACCCTCATAAATCTCCGCATACATCTTCATACAAACTGAGATCCAGCCCTTACATCCCCTCACAACGTCATCATATCATCTACAGCTCCTCTACAGGATGCATGAAATGTCAACCTTAGGCCGCCCTTCGCCCTCCCAAATGAAGCACAGACTGCTCCGGAAAAGACCCAGACCGAAACAGAACATAAGCGCCAACCCCTTCCACAGAATTCAAGGGCTCAAGTCCCTTCCCTTTACACAAACAATATGGAGCGAAAAGCTACATTTACCCACAGCCTTATGATACCGAAAATGACTAGCTTGTTAAGACCAGATGGAGATCGCGTTGGGCAGACAATTCGTAGAGGCCACCGGACAATGGTGGTATGTTCAAATACACAACACACTATGAGCTTTGTACTGTTATAATTAAGTCATATTGTAATAGATCCCATTTTGTATGTTACATACTCTTGACCTATGTTTGCCGAGTATATTGTACTGTCTATATACTTCCAATAAAATTTTTTCTAAAGGAAAAAAAAAAAAGAAAGTATATGTTCCTGCAGCATCTTCTGGATCTTAATATAGAACTGTGGTCAAAATATAAAACTACATGTGTCGTGTAGGCTGCCCATACCCATAAGACTGGGCTCTCAAGCACCCCCAGGAACATTTTGTAAATATCTGCTAATCCTGCCAGTAGAACCATTTCTTTAATAGGATGGCAGCATTCTGCAATGTTTACGTGGTTGTTATTGCTTGGATGTTGGCACCATTGGTAACCCTATCAATATACCGACAACTCTTTGTACTGAAAGCACATTGCCCTATCTGCAGTATCTTGGTGGGGTGCAGTAGAAATCCAGCTTTCCAGGTACATTTACCAGTGAACTACAAGTAAATTGCATTTTTAAAGCCTTTTAACATGCTAGCTTGCATTTAAAATAGATGTTTTGCCTCAAATTTAGCAAAAAATAGAGGTTTCAGGTTTTAAACACTTCAGGCTTTAAACAGTTCAAGCAACCTTTTGGATAATGGACTAAAGAACAAGCAGGCACTTTTCTGAGCATTCATGTTGCCATTTATGGTCAGCATCTGTGTTGGAAGAAACAGCTCTACCAGCCCACAAGCATTCTTTGTACAAAGCCGTAATATGGCATGTCATGGATACTTCTGATTTAAGTAAACAGCTATGCTGGCTTTGTTTCTATACATGCAGTAAAGAGTATCACTGCTTAAAGTTGACCTGGATTCTACCAAGCAATGCAATGCCCTTAAGCAACTGGATTAGGATAACATTGAGGGATCCAGTATTTTAAGATGTGGAGGTTAATAATATCAGCCTAATATTTCCTTAGTACTGGTTTCCTTTAAACTTGATGTTGACTCCTGAGTCCTGAACATCTCTCTAGATGCTTGTTCACTCAACTTGACCTGGCTTGATTCTTTGATTTGCTGATATTATGATCTGGTCTGTTTATTCACCCCCAGCTTGGGACCTGACTCAGAAGGTCAGCCATCTGCCCTGCATTTCTATTGTTTCCAAGCTTAGTTTATTTTTTTCATCCCCTATGTATCATAATAGCTATGTCACTCTCCTGCCTCTCCTTGTGCCATATTAGTACCTTGTTGGCCTGTGTACCTACTGTATACCTCTGGTGATGGCTTGTATATTGGCCACTATACATATCCTGCTTAGAAAGCGTATTTGATGCTCACAGCTCCACTGGGCCTCCTTATGAGGCTGGCTGAAAACCGCACTGCTGCATTTGCTTTAACCACTTGCCATCCGGGCCAATTTTGACTTTTAAACATACCTGTTTATCAAACATACATTTTCACAAAAAAATACACTTAAATGCATTTTAGTACACATAAGCACAATATATTACCCATTTTTTTGGTAAAATATAAATTATGATGTTGCATCAAGTAAATAGATACAAAACATGTCAAGATTTAAAATGTCACATGCCTGTGAAAAATCTCCATAGTCAATACAATTTCAGTCTTTTATAGGTTATCAGTTATATGTGAGCTCTGGTGCTGGAAATATTGCTCACACTCCGACTCATGTTTACAGCGATACCTCACATGTGTGGTACTATCACAATTTACATATAAGTGCAGGACAGGAGTGGCCGGTCCATTAGGGGTGCAGGGGCGCCACTTCCCTAGTCTGCATGTGGGGATGCATACAGGGAGCTGGAGTTTTTTTCATTTTTCAAGCCACATGATTAGAGCCTGAGGCTCTAATTGGCTTGAAAAAGGTTGGGCTAGGGACGCAGAGCACTCAATTTAATTAATATTCGCTCTTGTCTTCTGGCTCCTCCTCCCGGCCAATCAAGACTGGAGGTGGATTGGGTTGGCCGAGAGGAGAAGCCAAAGAAGGGCGGAGGGCCGTGCTGTGGAGGAGTGAGTGCGGGGGGGGGCCATGGAGGGGTGACTGCGGACCTGGGGGGTTTGTGTACCTCCCCTCCAAAAAGTTTTGCACCCGCCGCCACTGGTGCAGGACTTACATGGTCAATTGCATTTTAAGTCTGGTCCCTCCTCAGACCTCCAAAGCAGCTGATCAAACTGAGATTGGTTTGATCGGCTACTACACTGGCCAGTAATGGCCAGTAAAAAAAACAAAACTGCATATGGCTTCATTCATTACAGAGGAGAGGAGGAATGGATATTCCTCCCTGTCCTCTGTCTGCAGCCAGCCTGACAGTGTGTAGTGGTCCTGGGCTTCCTGGTGGAACGAGAGAGCTGGGAACAGCAGCAGGCCATGAGCCATGTAAGAGTGATCAGGTGGCTGTAAAGCCACACAGAACACTTTTACATGAAAGCCCATCGCTGGATGAAAATTTTGATACAAGGATCATGGCTGCAGCTCCTGGTATAACCACTTCCCATCTAGCACATATATCTGTGTACTCTGGACCTAAAGCAGTTACTGTTAGATCAGGCTTAGTTGACAATAAATGTTAGCATGCACATGGTGAAAGGATTTTTCTATTTTCTGTGAGCAGGAATGATGCTGAATCTACCATATAAACTGTACAAACATTAAAGCAATATATAGTTTGTTATTTGAATATTTGTTAAATACAAAACAGCCAGACTGAATTAGCAATCAGTTTGAATCAGCTAAACATGTTTCATCAAACAAAAGCCTTTAGAAAGCAACCACGCCATGAGAAAATCGAGCGAACGATGGGCCGGTTTTGGATGCTGCACAGCAAGTCTGAACCGAGGATAGAAATAATGTACAAAAGTTCTCATATGACAAAGGCTTTTTTTTTTTTGTTAATTGTTGCTTCTGATCATGCGCAGTCTTTCGTATCTGATATTTCTTGTCCGAAAATCATACAAGAACGGTACGCATTAAACAAAAATCGTTTGTTCTGTTCACTCTGTTTGGAGTTTGTCCCTTAGGAAATTTTCATTTGCAAAGTCGGAATCGGATGTCAAAAGTTGTGTACACACTTTATGAAAATCAAGCGATCGTGCCTCGTACGGAATTTTTCTTCTGATATTCTCATAGTGTATACAGGGTTTTAGTAAAAACTGCAACCTGCAACTGAAATCATTTAAACTGAGAACTCTGCTTTAACCACTTGCCGACCGCCGACCGCAGTCTGACGGTGACAGAGTGGCTCGATATCGCAAACCGCCGTCATATAAGTGCCCCCACCTGTGTTATTGGCTGCATAAGTGCCCCCACCTGTGATACTGGCTGCATAAGTGCCCCCACCTGTGTTACTGGCTGCATAACTGCCCCCATTTTGGGACATATGTGATACTCTTATAGTCTTCTTTTTAAGGCATGCTCCGTGCTAGCGAACTAAAAGTATTTCACACATGTGTTGAAAACTGTAGGCTAAGGCTGAAACGTTTACTTTTAAAGGATTCCCTGTTTGAGGTTTGTCTCACTTGTCTTGTTTGCTAAAAACAAATTACGCATGGCAAGAACATACTAAAAGCC
>BLSH010551529.1:514866-527436 GCA_018402905.1 Glandirana rugosa | reverse complement strand
CCTTTTCATGTCACTCTAGACATGAAGAACGAAGACAGACGTTGTCTTTCCAAGGATAGTGTCTGTGGTCAAAACTACACCACGGAGGTGAGGAAGACACGAAACGGTAAATGTTTCGTACTGGACACTACTGTTACCTCGGTCATCATGACGAGGGAGACATGAGAGAACCCCGTCAAGTTATACCGGATGTCTCCTGACAAGTTCATTCGTTCGTGAATCGATAAGTCACGGTCTTCATGTTTTATCATTCCCCAGCTTTTCACATTTTTGTTACTTCCACGGAGCTCAACCGGTAACTCCAACCCAAGTGTGACGTCGTGCCTCGTCGAGCATAGCCTCCTGTGTGTCTTCTGGTCCGTTTCAGCTCAGTATTTAGCCAAAAATTCAAGCTGAAATTGGACCTAAAAAGGTGAACAGGGATGCACTGGACCCCCGATACGAGCTGCTCCGTGCTGCAGTGTGAACCCAACCTCAATGGCCAACTCGAGGCACCTTCATTGTTTTTACACTTTTCGACCCCTTACTATTTTGTACTTCTGGCACTGAATAGCTAAGTGCTTGCTTACTTGAACAGTCCTCTGTAGGCCATATTGAACTGCCCCAAGAGAGTACAGAGGGAGCAGTACTACTGGCTCCATTGTCATCACAGGTCATGCTTTGTAAATGGCAAAGCACAGAAGGAGTGGAGGCACCACATCAAAACTGGTGTCTGTGATAGGAACCTTTCTGTTGCAGACAGAAGCAAGAAGTACAGATCTCACTGTACTTTTCCAAAGCAGCTCAACACATCTTGAATATTATGAACTATTCAATGACAGATGTTCAACTTAGTAAAGGGTTCACAAGTGTCAAAAATAAAGGTGCCCAGCATGGGGCGTTAGATAGAAATGTGTGGTCTAATTAAAATCGCAGCAGGTTTTTAAAATTTCTGCTTGCTTTGCAGTTGGGGAGAAGCTAATGAGGTAAGTTACCCCCCTTACTTCATCAAGAACTAGGTCTGGCCATCTCAGTTGATTGTTGTAAACATAGCTGAATGCATTCTTAACTGCACAAAATATATCTGGATATTAACATTTATAGGTATTAACGCCAGGGATTGTTGATCCAGGAAATATCCAAATGGGGGAACAGGAAGGAACTTTTTTCCCCACTGGAGCATGTTGGACCATGCTTTATATAGGGTTTTTTTTTTCTTGCTCTGGATAAACTGTGGGTTTAGGATTGTGCATAAGGGAGGTTTCTATTTTTTCTTTTTCTATTGGCTGAATTAGATGGACTTGTGTCTTTTTTCAACCTGATTAACTATGTAACTATCATGACAATTGAAAACATAATATACACAGTATAAGGTACAGTAAGTCCATATACTAGAGAAGCATGGATGAGTATCAACAGTATTTTTGCTATTTGAATCTGTTCAGCTCTGACATACTAAGAAAGGAGTGCTCTACACACAGAGGTCATTTCGTGAGCAAAGCTGGATACACACTTTACAACTTTTGTTGTCCGATCTCCTTTAGATTTACCTTCAACTATGTAGTGCAAGGGCCTGCCTGATTGCATACAAATTGTAAGTGTTTAGGTTTGACTTCATATTATATGGTTCTGGTAAATCTAAAGGAAAAAAACTAAAGAAAATTGTATAGTGCGTATCCAGTTTTAGTTTCTTTCCAGTGTGCTCATTTATTAAAAGAGTAATTGTTTTACTCTAAACACCCAATTTTTACTTAAAACAACTAATTTTCTACTGCTGAATATAGAAAAAGTAAATTCTTCTCTTAGACCCCTTTCATACTGAGGCGCTTTACAGTCGTTATTTAGCTAAAAATAATGCCTGTAAAGCGCCTCTTAATTAAGTGTGAAAGGGCTCTAAGGCAGAGCATGCACGTTCATCATTTTTTTGTTCAACCAGCGGGTTTAAGAAAACTTAAAGCAGGAACCCATCGATTTAACAGTTTCAACTGATCACATTTGCAGTATCATGGCAGTTGAAGATTAAACATAGGCCAAGATGGCCGCTTCCTTGGCCGAAAACAATAGGAGGATTTACTTCCACTTCACTAATTCACTTCACTAATTCACTTTTCCTAAATCAACCACTGATTGACACTGTTAATGCACAGTCATTGCAGAAGCAAACACTACTTAGAGAAGTGGTTATTTAATCACTTGACCTCCAGCAGATTTACCCCTCTTCAGGCCATTTTTTTGCGATATGGCACTGCGTTACTTTAACTGACAATTTCGCGGTCATGCAACGGTGTCCTTTTTTCACACAAATAGAGTTTTATTTTGATGGTATTTGATCACCACTGGCTTTTTAATTTTTTTGTGCTATAAAAAAAATACCAACAATTTAAAAAAAAAAAGAAAAACAATATTTTTTTAATTTCTGCCATAAAACATATCCAATAAAACAAATGTAAAAAAAATCTAATTTCTTCATTACTTTAGGCCAATATGTATTCTGCTACATATTTTGGTAAAAAAAATCCCAATAAGCGCATATTGATTGGTTTGCGCAAAAGTTATAGCGTCTACCAACTATGGAATATATACTGGAATTTTTTTTTATATACTATTATACGTCTTATAGCAGGACTGCAATATTGCGACAGACAGTCTGACACTTACTGACACTACTGACACTTTGTGGGAGGGGAAGAGTTAGGACTGCAGATAATACAGGGTGCCGTGAAGGGGCCTTGCAGCTTACACATGCGTTTGCAAATGTGTGCTAATGAAACCCCTGTTTTTAACGCATACTGTTGGACAGGTTAATTCGGTTGGTAAGCAGACTGGTTGGTGAGTTGAGCTGGGACTTTTCTCTGGTTTTGTCTTTCATGCGCTTGCCCTTCCATGTGCTCCTTGCTGTGAAGGCCAGTTATAGGTGGGGGCAGGGGCCATCTGTTTGTTACTAAGTTATGTGGTTTGCAAGAGCTTAACGTTCATCTAAACCCAAAACTAAAATGTTATACTGTATATTACAGCTTACCAATCCTTAGATGTGGTGGCTGCATTTGTTTTTACCTTTCAAGCTAAGAACATTTTTAACTACAGGGTCCTTGTGACTACCTGTAAACTTAAAAGAAAGCACAAATATATCATTATTGTGTAAACGTCTAATCCCATTAATCCATTGGAGACAAAAAAGAGGAAGACACGTTTGAGGTCCAGCATGCATGACAACAATGGCTGCCTTAAAAAAATTCCTTCCTGATCCTCCAAGAGGCATTCAGACATTCCCTGGATTAAATTTACCTATAAATATTAATTTTTCAGTTAAATGAAGAAAAAAAAGAAAGTCAATGCATTTCAGGGGTTCACTCCATGTTGCACAGGCTGTTAGTGGCAAAAATGTATCTAATATATAACTATTGCTTCTTTACAACCAATTCAGACACATGTATATTGTAAAGCACTGCATAAACTGTTGGTTCTATATAAATCCTGTATAATAATAATAATTTAGAGATTATACAATACAAAAGCCCTGATGAAGGAGGAGTGGCCATACCCCCAAACGTGTTTTATTTCTTTTTACTTATCATTTAATAAAACATCACTTGAACTCTCCATTAGTGTGGTGCTCCTTCTGTTTCTTGTATATCCAGGTGCATCTCAAAAAATTAGAATACCATCAAAATGTTAATTTATTCCAGTAATTCAATTCAAAAAGTGAAACTCATATATTATATAGACTCATTACACACAGAGCGATATATCTCAAGCATTTCTTTCTTTTCATTTTGATGATTATGGCTTACAGCTAGTGAAGACCCAAAATTCAGTATCTCAGAAAATTAGAATATTAAGTATTAAAAAATATGATTTTTAATACAGAAATGTTGCCTTACTGAAAAGTATTTCCATGTACAGTATTATATGCACTCAGTACTTGGTTGGGTTCCTTTTGCATGAATTACTGCATCAGTGTGGCGTGGCATGGAGGTGATCAGCCTGTGGCACTGCTGAGGTGTTATGGAAGCCCAGGTTGCTTTGATAGCGGCTTTCAGCTCATCTGCATTGTTGGGTGTTGTGTCTCTCATCTTCTTCTTGACAATACTCCACAGATTCTCTATGGGGTTTAGGTCAGGCGAGTTTTCTGGCCAATCAAGCACAGTGATACCATGATCATTAATCCAGGTATAGGTACTGTTGGCAGTGTGGGTGGTGCCAAGTCCTGCTGGAAAATGAAATAAGCATCTCCATAAAGCTGGTCAGCAGAGGGAAGCATGAGGAACTCTTCCAACTGTTATAGCTGGAATTTTTTTAATATATAAAATCAGTATGTTTTTTTTTTTGTTCCGTAGAAAGGGGGTGGGGAGGTGGGATTTGAGCTGAATGAGGAAAACACAATCCAGGGGGACACAAAAACTACCATAAAAAGGGTTTTTTTTCCAAATGCAGTTTGCTCAGATCTTCATTCTGAGCCCTCAGTTCATTTGTCAGGCTGAACATTTAGTAGATAATTATGTGCAGTCGCTTCTTATTTGCCCAGCTCATTTTATTCCTTTTTTTTCCCTGGCTGGCCTTTGGGGACATCGCTAAAATGTAAAGTAGTGAGAGATTCCTGTAACATGTGTCGCTTTATTCCAGAACATTGTCCCAGCAGTACTAATGTGATAAGCAAATGTTATCAAATTAGCAGGTTGCAGAGTGGAGCAAAGCTGTGGATCTGATTGCTATCTCTGCTTGCATGACAGGTGCCCTGACACGGCAGAAACTGCTAAAATGATACACTGCAAAGTACAGATGGGATCAAGGACCACTAAAAAAATAAAAAAAATAAAAAGATGACTCTGTGATTCTAATTAGGAGCTTCTCAGATCATTTCTACACATTCCCTTCTCCAGATATGAATGAAATGTACAGGGGACGCTTTTGTGTGGATTTGTGTGTATGAATATATGAGCATCAAATAAATGCTTCTGATTTGCCAATCTAGGAAAACATGGCGCAAGTGAAACAAGAGTGCATTTTGAACTTTTGATTTGTATTCTTGTAGAAAATTAAAGTGGTTCTAAGGGCTGAAAGTTTTTTACCGTCATGCATGAAGGTAAAAAAAAACCTTCTATGTGCTGCCCCTGCCAGCCCAGGTAATCCTTACCTGAGCCCCCTCTGATCCAGCAATGTTCACAATAGCCTTGGCTGGATGTAGACTCTCTCTCCTCATTGGCTGAGACAGCAGTGAGCCTGTGAAGAGAGAGTGGGGGGGGGGAGCCGTGGCTCTATGTGTCTTATGGATGCATAGAGCAGCGGCTTGGGAGTGAACACACAGCAGTGCCCCCAGGGCAAGCAGCTTTTTTTGGAGCCTCTGCGTGAGGTGGTGGAGCCAGGAGTACCGGCAAGGGACCCAAAAAGAAGAGGACTGGGGCTTCTGTGTGCAAAACCATTGCACAGAGCAGGTACAGTAAGTATAACATGTTTATTATTTTAGAAAAAAAACAAAGCTTTAGTATTTAATAACTCAGAATGTGTTGCAGCCAGAGACAACCAGGTAACACGCACTTTCAAATGGAGGTCAGCAATGGCCATACTTGACACTCTATGGCATGTCTTCTCATTTAGGAAACCCTAGAGTTTCTCCTGAGTTTGCTAGGGAATGCTTGGAGTTCCCTGAGTTGTCTGTAAGGGTGGCTTTCTAACCACTGCTGTAAGGGTTGCATTGTTCCTTCTGATCACCAATCTAAGAAGCACTTTTGCAATTGACCCCCTTCCCCCCAGTGAATTGGTTTTAGTGAGGGTTCTCCAAGACTTGAAAATTATTCCCTGGTGGAAAAAGATTGATTGGCTGCTGTCAATCAAATTTGGTGAGCAGAGAGTGGGGGCGGGGCTGAGCTGCACTGTGTGTATCACTTGATGCACATAGCCTAGCTCAGGATTGAGCCTGCACGAGTGCCCCCATAGCAAGTGTTTTGCTATGGAGGCACTCAGAAAAGAGGAGTGCCAGCGAGGGACCCCAGAAGAGTGGGATTGGACCTGCTTTATTCAAAACTATTGCAGAGTAGGTAAGTATGACATGTTTATTATTTTAGAAAAATAAAAATGTAACCTTTACTATCACTTTAAATTCTTACTTTTATTATTTCCATAAACATATTCTTTTATACTTCCAATGATCATTTGAAGTATGACTACTTCAAGAAGAATCAGTTCTGTTGCAGAGCCTCCTCCATCCTTGCAAGTCATAGCCCTCTCCTCTTCTGGGAGTGTCTAATTACTATCTGTGCTGACCCAGCTCCTCCACCCCTCCCCTCACTTCCCTACATAACCTTTTATGTACCGTAGTTGCAGGGGAAGGAGCAAAGGGGAATTCTATTTTGTGACAAGAGTGAAGGGGAATACTATATAGGGATTTATTTACTGAAGCTGCAGAGTGCAAAATCAGGCTCACCTCTGCATAGAAACCAATCAGCTTCCAGGCTTTTGCCAAAGCTTAATTGAACAAGCTGACGTTAGCTGCTGATTGGCTACCATGAACAGCTGCACCAGATTCTGAATGCTCCAGTTTTAGTAAATCGACCCCATAGTGACAGCTTTGAATCTGCTGGGGCTACCGACATCGACATTTGGATATCTATACAAGGGAGGCTAAATAACATGCATAAAACAATAAATATTATATGCAGCATAAGGGGTAATGACCACTGAGCCCAAAAATAATATTATTACTAAAAGCAAGATGCACAGTAATTGAACTATCCAAAAACCATATAAGGGACAATTAAATGTAAGGCAGCCTGGATAAGTTTATATAAGTAATGTCAGCAGTACTTGAGGCTTTTCCCCAGGAGATAGAAGCGATCTCCGAAATGACAAGAGGATAGAGAGGGGGTGCCCACTAAGTGCAGCATTA
The DNA here is from genome assembly GCA_018402905.1 of Glandirana rugosa. Taxonomy (NCBI): domain Eukaryota; kingdom Metazoa; phylum Chordata; class Amphibia; order Anura; family Ranidae; genus Glandirana; species Glandirana rugosa. Next base: position 520,574 of record BLSH010551529.1, on the reverse strand, counting down.
GAAGATATAGGTTTATTAAAAAAGACAATAGGCAACCCACTAGATATATATATAAATGCAGGCATATTGCATAGAAGAATCCATACAGGACCCCAATAACTCTTACTGCTAAATAAGACACATAAAATATGCTAAATGCATATACTGTGGAATCTTAAGGGAATATTTATGTTTAAATAAATGATCTGGTACCATGGTCACTTTAATTCAAGGGACAACATGGCAAAGTTTTTGGCTGCTGATAATAATTTTTTTACTTGGCACCCTAGTCATGATATTTCCTCCCCCACGTGGCCCTTCCCCTGACTTCTCTGTTAAGATCAATAGCACAACTATTAGTGCGTCCCCACATGCCAGGGTGCTAGGGGTAACCCTAGACTCTGAACTGTCCTTTCAGGACCACATCCAATTCCTGTCCAAATCATGCCGCCTCAGCCTACGCAACATCTCTAGAATACGCCCCTTTTTAACCAATGACACTACCAAGCTTCTAATTCATTCTCTGGTTATCTCTCACCTCGACTACTGCAACTCTCTCCTCATTGGATTACCTTTACATTCACTATCCCCTCTCCAGTCCATAATGAATGCTGCTGCAAAACGTATCCACCTTGCCAACCGCTCAGTCTCTCCACCCCTCTCTGCCAATCCATTCGCTGGCTTCCACTCAACCAACGAATAAAGTTCAAAGTATTAACAATAATTTACAAAGCTGTCCACAACTCTGCCCCCAGCTACATCTCTAACAAAGTCTCAAAATACCAACCAAGCCGCCCTATTCGGTCCTCCCAAGACCTCCTGCTCTCTAACTCCCTTGTCACCTCCTCCCAAGCTCGCCTCCAGGATTTCTCCAGAGCTTCTCCCATCCTTTGGAACTCCCTACCCCAATCTGCCCGACTGTCTCCTAATCTATCCATCTTTAGACAATCCCTGAAAACCTTTCTCTTTAAAGAAGCCTATCCTGCTGCTAACTAATACACTGTCTTACTTTCTACATCAGCTCATCCCCCACAGCTATTACCTTTTGTATCAAGTGACCCTCCCTCTTAGATTGTAAGCTCTAACGAGCAGGGCCCTCTGATTCCTCTTGTACCAAATTGTGAAGTAACTGTAATGCCTGCCTTCATTTTGTAAAGCGCTGTGCAAACTGTTGGCGCTATATAAATCCTGTATAATAATAATAATAGTCTGACATTCTCCTTAATATGTCCAAGAAAAGTAAAGAATAATAACAAGTCATGCACAGAGTACAAAGTATGCTGTCAGTCACTCTTGTTCTCCTTTCCTGGGAAGCCTCCTGGGGGCTAAATTCTTTGATCGTAATGATTTTATCGGAGGAGAGTGTTGACTTTGGAGGTTACAGATGTTAATTGCTAAAGAATTCTGTTTCATTCGTGAGATTGGGTTTTGAAACCCTGGCAGCGTGTGTTTCATTATACCTGTTCTACTGATTTCTCAAAGCTGGGAGACACTTGAAGAACAGAGATGATATCCATCAAACTGTAGCTGTCTGCTTGCTCCCAAATCTCTTCACAGCTTGCTCAGCTCTGCTTGAATCTATCGCAGAAATCTGCAATCAGCATAACATAAAGTGCAAATATTGGTTGAATTTTAGAAGCATGAGGAGCAAGCAAGCTAACAGTTTTGTTAATGTGCTGCCATGGGGTAGAAAACTGCTGTCCTTGCAGTGTGCTTCTTTGCAGCAATAGCATAACACACTACCAGCGGATTCCAGCCAGACTGTCTGGATTACTGATCCCAGGGGATGAGGAGCTTGTCATCATTGGGCAAGGGCTGCTGATATATTGAAAAATGGTCAAATTGAAGGATAGATTTTAGGCTGGTTGAATCTTGGCTTAATGTAGAACTAAAGGCAATTTTTTTCCATTACTGATAGAGTAAGGGAGTGATATAATTCCCAGCAGTTTTTTTTTTCATTGCCATCTGTGTCCTATTGGGAAGATTTCCCTTCCCTTCCTGTCCCATTGCCAAAATAGGAAGTAAGAGGACAAACCCTCAAAGTAAGGGAATCCCTGGTTGTCATCAGGGTCACAAGCCCCAATATCTCCACCCCTGCCGCTACCTTCCCCACCACCAAGAAAAGTGGACACGGTATGTAGGGTGTTCCAAGATTTAGTTTTGAAAATTTGGTCACCTTATTTAGGAGGCATGGCACGTCTGGATAGAGGGTGGGAGCTGCATAACTTTTCATGTTAACAGGTAGTTGATTTGTTCATAGGATCGCCCACATCCTAGCAACAGATAACCGGCTTGTTAACTTGAAAAGTTAAACAGCTACTGCCCTTCATCTAGACATCCTGTGCCTCCTGACCTCTGCTTGCCGTAACAATGAAAGCTGTGGCCATGGTGGTTGAATGAGGAGATCACCCAGGAGGGGCACTTAGGCTGTTAAGTGGAGCCATTTGGTGATAACTGGACAGGGAGGTCATACGAGCCCACTGGAGCATGGGTGGCATTGCCATTGTGTCCCTTGGGACTCCTCAAGTTACACCCATGGGCCACCAGCAGTAGTGGCCTAAGATTACCTAAATTTGAAGGTTCTTGACTTGGCATGGCAATAACTTCAAGACCCTGCTCAAGCAGTATGCAACAAATTAGGTAATAAATAGCATATTAAAGTTCATTTTTTGGGGCTGCCAGGGCTTAGCAAATCAAGTCAACTGAACAAATAAAAGCGAGTTGTTATTATTATTATTATTATTATTATTATTATTATTATACTCCTACCACCGCATGCGCAGAAAATTTGGGTTCTCTGTTCGTCACTGAACCCTGGAAAAAGCACCACCACTGCTGACACCACCAAAGTACCTGGACCAGGTAGTCTGGTGGCTGTCACACAAATTAAAAAATACACACACACTTGTAAAACAAATGCTTGAATTGTATTAGGTTCAAATGATAGTATGGCAGGCAAGGAATACAGTTAATTCAAATTATTGACATACGAGGAAATACATCAAGGGAACAACCCATCTTGCAGGATGTAAACAATAGCTCTAGGACTGAGAGATTTTCAACATACCAGGCTAACTCACTTGTAGGCTCTAAATCAAAAGAGATTAAGTTTAAGATTCGAGAAATCTGTCAAAACTAGCACCCACAACTAAAACTAGGTATAGGGTTCCTCTGCCGGTTAGTTGGGGCTTGTGGTTGGTGCAGTGAAGAGTGCTGTCCCCTTTAAGAAGAAAAAGGTGAATCCTGTTTTTGGTAATTCGCAATAGTTCTACTTAATTGGTAGGATGGGTCACTTTAAGAATGTTAATATGTAGGCTAGGGTCACTTTGGTGGTTAAATTGCTGGTAGCGGTCACTTTAAGATGGGGGGGTGGCGGGTGCAAGACGTATCTCCCTTTAATGACGGGGTTGAACTTGAGGGGTTTGTTTCTTATTTAGGTGACTTAAACTTGGGCTAAAGTAGACACAAAGTTCTGCCTAGCACGGGTTGGCAAGGTTAACTCAGTAAGATTACCTGCAGGTAGTGTTGGTAGAAGAAGGTAACAGTGGTAGACTGTAGCAATGGGTGAGCTCTGGCACATGTGCTGATCACATAAGAATGGCAGACTGTACCAATAGATGGACTATGGACTTTGTCAATTGCAGAGGCCTGCACTGTACAGTGTCCTGGAACTTGAGGTAACTTGAGCAGCAAACACACTTGCAACAAGAATAGTGTTAAATGGGTTAGGAACCCTCTTACACAGTCATTATGCCAAGAAGAGCATAGTGATGAGCATCCAGCTGGGGGGTGCCCTTTGCTCATAGAAGATGTTGCTGTGATGATGATGATGACCTCCCGATCCCACAGCAAGCAGGTCTCCACTAGTCTCCCTTCTCAGGACACCTGGCTTTCCGATGACACTCATGGCTTCCTGGCCCAACCCAATCCAGTCCGGGCCCACATGGCTCTACACAACTATTTTCCACAGGATCTTCCAGCTTCAATGTCTCTTTCTTTCTCCCCCTCGTGTTTCCAGGCTTTTCCTTTTATCTGCTCCCACCCCCTGGCAAAGGCTTCTGGGCTGTGTAATTCGAACTCAGTTAAACTGTAAGAAAAGTTCTACTTCCAGAATACAAAATCCATCGATCCTGCACTTTGTATAGAAACTTATAATGAGCAGAGTTGCGGAACACTGCCATCTTGTGGTAAAAATCCAGATCTGCATTACAGTAACAATGCACAGTGTTAATATATTATTCAGGATATAGCGCCAATAGTTTGCGCAGAGCTTTACAAAATAAAAGGAGACAGTGCGGTTATAAAACAATATTGGGGTGCTCATAAGAGCTTACAATCTAAAGTTATTACATCATAATGCAATGAGCAATAATCAACAGAAATATATGATGGCTAAAAATCGAAGAATATTTAGCAGTTTAGTTTCTAAATTATTTGCCTACTAAACAATCAGCCTGCCAACAGCCAAACAGAGAGCATCCATAATTAGTAGACATGTGCATGACGAAAAAATTTGTTTTATTTCGTTTCGATTAGTTGATCTAGTTATTTAGTTTAGTTAAATTTGGTTGATTAGTTCAGTTTGTATTTAGAATTCGTATTCAGAATTTTTTGAATTTTCTTCAAATTTACCAAATTTTTTTGATTCGAAATGTTCAAATGGATACATTTTCGAATTGGTCAAAACAAAAATGTCATATTTTTTCGATTCAAATGCAGCAAGGTGAACAAACAAAAGAAAATCTTCATGAAATGATTACAATGACCCTTTAAATCACCTTAGGCTTAACAAAAACAGCATTATTTCGAAGTGGTACTCTAATATAAACATACAAAGTCTTTGATTTCAGAAGTATGTTTACAGTTCATATTCAAATGGAATGCAATGTAAAATTCGATTCGAGTTTCAAATCAAATTACGGAAATTTGGACGAATTTTGTTTCGTTATACGGAACATTCGGTAAACTTTGTTTATACTTTAATTATGAAAAATTTGTCCGAATATTAATTCGGAATGACACGAACTGCACATGTCTAATAATTAGCCACCATTAAACATCCCCATTGCCAGTCCCCAACAAGCAGTACGTTTTAACCAGGAAAATATAGCTTGTGTGTTAGACTTATCTGGTAAGGTGTATTGCTTGGGTCCATAAACATTCACCAGTAAACCATTTCTTAAAATTCTTACCCCAACCCTTGCAGTTTACAAATTTTAATACTGCCGACTCCTTCTCTCTCAGTACATGGTTGAAGGCCTAAGTGACGAGAGGTCTCTCCTTGGAGCTATGATCCAAGCACCCCTGGAGGTGAGGACAGGGACTACAAAGATCAAAGAAACACAAGTGCTGAGGTTTGTTAAATGTTGCTCCCAGGGCAGGTACAAGGGGGCAAGTGGGGGGGTGAAGAGGCGGATGCCCTGGGCGGAACCATTTACTGCAGCGCAGGATTAGTGCCTGGCTGTACAAGTAAACTGACCGCCTGTACTCAAAGGCCACGCTACATACTGTTCGCAACATGTTCCGAGTGCACTCCTACACCCGACACATGCCCAAGATCGGCCCCGCCTCCCAGCTGGCATGATGTCACTAAGAGGCTGGCTGGGAGGTGGGATGGGAAGGCAGCATAGAGTGATGCAACCTGCTGGAGCTGCAACATGCACGTCTGATCGAGGAGGAACCAAGCAGCACACGCGACAGAGAATATGTGTAAGAGTGTGATAGGGATC
>BLSH010551529.1:486966-503044 GCA_018402905.1 Glandirana rugosa | reverse complement strand
GGGACATATTAGAAATGACTCAACGGGATTGTTACTAATCACAGGTATTATTTATTTTTTTACTTTATTTAATTTTATTTTATTTAGGTGTGCACTACTTTATTATTCCAGGAACTAACTTTCAGTAGTGGTAGGTGGTAACATTTTTATACTAGGAGTCATTATGGTGGTGGTGGTTTTCGTCTTTACGAACGAATGGTCGAGTATAACTGGAGTATAGTGTCCTCCAGTTAGTGTGAATACCGAGTAATAGGTCGGACACGGAAATTCCCTATGGGCCCTCCTTCTTGCAAATTTCGTTTAATTGGGGAGGCAACACAGCATTCCCGACTAATATAGTCCATAGAGAATCTTAGGACCCCATTTTTCCTATTTTCTTATATGCCGTAAAGGCACAGGCTGGATAATGAGCCATAAGTGTGATTGACCTCCTGTGATATGAGGTCAATATGAGCTGGTAAGCAAGCATTTCTGCTTTTGGTGGTGGTGGTATTACTGAGGATCATATTTTTACAATGGTGGATGGTGATGACTTTCAATCAAGGACCTTATTATTTCATCACGTGTGGATTTATTTTATTTTAATTTATTTCATTTTTTTATTTATTATGGACACTAATCATTGTTAGGGCAACTCAGTAAAGATTATACAGGGGATGTAGCTAAGTCCAAACCAAGAGATCCCAGAGCAGACCTGCCTAAACAATTGTTGCTCTCCCTAGCTACAGGGAGGCCAAAAAATAAATTTCAACCACTAGTAGCCTAATGGGGCATTACATTTATGACACACAGGGGTTGATTTACTAAAACTGCAGAGTGTAAAATCTGGTGCAATTCTGCATAGAAACCAATCAGCTTCCAGGGTTTTTTGTCAAAGCTTAATTGAAAAAGGTGAAGGTAGAAGCTGATTGGTTACTATGTACAGCTGCACCAGATTTTACTCCAGTTTTAGAAAATCAACCCCACAGTGCTTTAGCTAACTAAATAACATCCAGCTAGGATTTACAAAATGTGTCAAAATTGCTGATTCTCCACAGTTGAGTACTCAGATATGGCGGCATGCATTTAAAACTAAAAGCAATTACTACTCTGTTTCCATCTTTTCTACAATGGTGTGATTGTTCTCTCACAGGTGACAGATCTGCTCATTTCTGTGGATACATGAAAGTGATAGAAGACAAATAATATTGCACCTTTATTGGCCCTTTAATTACTTTTCTTACAAACCATTCACAAACCCATTCCTTCACCTTCCTCACCTTTATCGTGAACTGTAAAACAGGCGTACTTGGATAATTGCTGGCTTATTTTGACCTTCTCTGTAATGGCAATCTATTTCAACTTTCTTATAACTGAATCCATATTACGTGTAGCTTTTTTTTTTGCCTGTTATTGAATGTTTTTCATTCTTTGCCCTGCAATGTTGGGAGCCGCTGTACCTGAGAGAAACACATTTTATGCAGGCAGGAGTTTAGGAGTTTTACTTGGCATGGAGTTTCGGATCTTGGATGGATTTTGGGCACCTGCTGAAAATGTTCTTCTGCTGCTTTTACTGTTTTTTTGTTAATTGACTTTTGGCTACAATACTAAAAGCAGACTATTGAAAATCAATCAGCATGCAGAGTTTGAAAGCCAAAAAAAAATCAGATATTACAATACTGCAGAGTTAATAATCTAAAATTAACCTTTTAACTGCTAGCAGTACACTGATCATTACAGACAGATCAATAAGGCTTTGCCTTGCAGTAGAATGTAAAGCATTGGAGTACTTAGGGTACCTGGAAGCAGGTATAGACCAGCAATGAGAAGACAGTTATTCCAACAAACTCAATTATTCACAAATCTATCAGAGAGACTGACTGGAGCATTTTAACCCACCAAGTACAGTTAATCAGCAAAACATATTTCCTCACCAAACACAGAAATGGGAATTAACAATGAAGTATAACTCCACAAAGAAAAAAATAATAGATTATTAAAAGTTAAAAGTAAAAAGTGTAGCGCTACCTCCATAGGAGTCACTGGATAGGTCATCTGTTCTTTGACTCGACCTTCTCAAGTACCTCAGCCCCTCTGACACATCATCATCACACATCATCACAAACGCACGCCGATCCCACGGTGGCACTGTGCATGCTCATGCTGTTTGTTCCTACTGGAATGTGAGTGATTTACTTTTTTTAAAATAAATCAGTGCTTTTAAGCTGTATTGCACTGTGACATTTCTCCTTTATTTCATTTGGGTGTGTGCAAAAATATAAGATCACAAGAAATCACTGAAAGTAATTACTAGTACCCAATAGTAATGCTGTATCAAAGAAAACATGCACCAAACCAAGTAGTAACGGCAAACTTAGTATATTGTCACCCAATATGGTTGGCAACTAGGCAAGCATAAAATGGATTAACAATGGTAATAACACAATTTAGCACATAACGTGATTAATAGTAAGGACTAGGCATATGGCATCCAGATCAGCATAGTGGTGCCAACAGTGGTAAGGCTACCTCAAATGAATTAGTGAGCAATTGTAAGGTTTAATCTACCTGTAGGCAGGTGCAGTTTATTTTCTCCACCGTAGGTCTGCTTGCGGCATTGCAGTGGTAGGGGAAGTCAAGAGGAACATGGTTCCTCTATGGTTTCCTGGGTCACTGGGGAAGCTATCTGATTGGATGTTGCTGCCCCATGTGAATCTGGTAGCCATCTTGAGTCTGGCAGAGCCCATTTAAGCCCTGGATCCCAGCCTTGGCATACATTTTGCGTGTGGGTAGTGTAGGGACAGGTCATCCGTCTGATAGAGTCAGTGATTAGCATCAGGGGGAGGTTCCAGATTAGTAGGGAAAGGTCATGGACATGCTATCCTTTGGGCCATGGGGGACTTTCCCATTTGGGCGTGGACCGGCCGGGCTGCATTCCGCCCCTCAGTACAGATGCTGTTGGCACATCTAAGACCTGCTCCGCTATACATCTCTGTTGCATTCTGTGAGTGTTCCCAGTAGGGGGCCTTCCTGCCAGGCTTGTTGTGAATTACCGAACTCTAACTTTAATACAAGCTCTGTTCCTGCAACTGGACTCTGAGTGTTTAATGCGGCCCCACCATGCTGGATTTCCCCATATACCGAGTGCTGCAGCTATACTGCCAGAGTGCAGACTGCAGACTGTCTGGGTATGCACTGTCTAAAAGGAGCATGGTAGAAGAGGGGACAGGGAAGCAAAGGGGCTTGAGTAATAATTCATACAGGAGTGGCAGTCCTTTGAAATGTTCTTCTGCCAACTATAGTTGGGGCCCTTTAGGGGTGGCTTTACACTCAACTACAGTCCCAGTTAAACTGCATGCAGTATAGGTACAGTATAGGTATGATATAGTCTTAGCACAGGTGAAAGGTAGAAGGTAAAGGTTCAGTATAATGAGATATATTGTTGGTATTGGTACAGCCTAGGTTTGGAAGTGCCATATAGAGTGCAGTATGGGTGCAGTATGAATTGGATACACTTGGTACCCTGATCTGAGTGGCTCAGTCCGTGCTAGCACATACCTCCCAACTTTCTGAGACGGGAATGAGGGACACCTATTAGAAAAAGTGTGTAGGCATAGGACACACTCCCTGCCACGCCCCCTTAAAGGAGAATTATACCAAAAAAAGTATTAGGTAAACCCACAAGTGCTTTTTTTACCACTACTATTCCTTTATATTAGCTTTTTAAATGTACAAATGCAGCAATTTAGAAATTGGGTGAAAGGTTTACCATTGTAAAACACTTTTTGATAGATAAATAGTGCATTGCATATATAGGTATATGCATCAGATCAACATGAGGGACAAATGAAGAGCAATGAGGGACAGAGGGACATTGTTCCAAATGAGGGACAGTCCCTCGAAAACAGGGACAGTTGGGAGCTATGCTAGCAGTATCATCAATGGGTGAATAGCCCTATTACCAGTCCCTGGGATGCTGCAGTAACACCTCACTGTAGAAGGGGTGACCCCTCGGTGTCTCCCCAAAAGCCTCCAGTGTTCAGTGGTAGGAAGCATAAGGTGAGTGAATGCTCCAGTCTCCGTGATGCAGCAGTGCAGGTGCTGTGATGTTCCTGGGTGTCCCCATTCTCAGTCCCATGCTTGGATCCCCACTGGTATGGTCTTCCGCTGCCAGATGAATATCCAGACAGAGATGCTGTCTCTTTAACTCCCTTTGTGCCAAGAGGAATACATTTCATATTCAGTTTAATAAAAATCTTCTCTCCACTACTCCTACTGCACAATGCATAATGGGATCTGTAGTGTAACCATTATAGTGTAGCCATTATGCGGTTTCCATCTGAAACTACAACCCCCAGCACACTCTGCATATTGGTCTATGGACTTGCTTGGTTTTAGCTTCCCTCTGCTGGCTGGAGAAGAATGGTGCAGCATAACATTAATATTCCAGTAGAGGGAGAGAGGCAAATAAAAAGCAATGTCTCCTTCTTCATGTTGTTGTAGCCTAGCACCTGACTACAAAAGCATTTGTTGAAATACTGACCCCCAGAGCTGTTGCCTGCAGTAATTCCTTTATAACACAAGATGTCACCATTCTTTCAAGTTGCGTAATGGCCAGGATCATTCTTCTACTTCTTATGAGCCCAGTTTGTCATAAATGCTCCCCCTTAGGGTTACATCAGCTTACAGCTGGACTCAGTGTACTACTGCTCTAAATGGCTTTCACACGCCAGTACCACCCACCACCACTGCAGGAGGAAGAACTACTGATCGCTGTCCGTTAAACAGAAGTGAATGGGCCAGTTAAGTTTTCAAGTGCAAAACTTAGTGTAATGTATAGCAATTCCCAGCAGTGAATTTGACAGCCAGTAATTGCTGGTAATTGCAACAGGGGGAGCAGCAGCAGTGAGACAGGAGGTAAACATAGGGGATGTGTTTTAAAACTCTGTTGAAGTTTTATCAGGGCATATCTCCTATGTTTAAAACTGTTTAGTGGTTAAATATGCTTCGGATAAAGATAGTCTATTATCAGGCAAACATTTTAATAAAGAGGCAGATTTAATAGACTATTTCTTTACTAAGCAGCAAAAGTACCTAGTTAAAAAAGTTAACAACAAGTATCAGGCACATCAACAGGTTCATAGAGTCCCCATCCCTATGAAAGTACAGAACAAAGTACATAATAGTCCAATAATGTGAATAAAAAAGAGAAGAAATCCGGTATATACACCCAGGCTGCTCTCATGTGAGGGAAAGCCAAAACCGCACCTGTAGACAAGAAACAAAAAGGAGGCGCCTCTAAGTGTAAACCGTAAGAAATTTTAATAAAAAGACATCAGCCAATTGGCTACTCACATGACTAAAAAAGGGTATGGCACATGGAACCAGGAGAATACTCAACCGGTGAAGAGTATGGCATCAATTCCCCGAGACCTAATAAGCAGCTAGTCATCCGTGCTGATGGGATCGTCAGTGGGGCTGTCCGTTCGTGGAGTCGTTCGTGGATGGTAGGGATGATCGTCTCCGTGCTGGCAGCGGGGGATTCCAGAACAAGGCTTGGCTGCACTGGTCGCAGCGGGGTGATGTCTTCAATCCGCGACGCGTTTCAGAGCGTACAGACCACGATGTAAAGACAGTCGCGCTCTTTCATCAGGCTATCTAAGATGGTGTGCCGCCATCTATTAGTAGTCCCTGGGAGTCAATAGTGGTGTCTAATTGGATCATGATAACAAACATATATGCTATAGACTATATAAAATAATGTGATAATAAGATAATGGTGACAATAAAAACAATAATAATAATAACAACAATAAAAACAATAAAAGACAGAAGGTATCTTAAGATGTGTTGACATAGATGATGGTCATTGTGTTAAAAAATTGTTGGTGTATGGAATCATAAATATTTTTATATATCTTTTTATATGGAAGATATGTGCAAATATCATATCATAGAATGGAAATACCAGTAAATTGACAGATATTATAACCTAGTAATTACACTGTGTTGTGTAGCGAATATGAAAAGTAATGCGGTATAAATTGAGAAATATTATTAAGGGTTGGGGAACATGATCTTAGGCATTAAATACTGCGGTATCTGCTCGATATGGGATCTCTCCATAGAATAGATGATAGAAAAATCTGTACAATAGTGCATAAGCATCCAGAGTATACCGGCACATATAAACAGGACAGACGTTATTGTGTATCTCTACCACATACATCACATCATAAACCTCATCGTGCATGATTAAGATGGAAGGTGAATATATTGGTAAAAACATGAGGGGGGGGAAGGGATCCCTTTTTACACTATTCCTCCCTTTCCCTCCCCCCCCTCTCATGTTTTTACCAATATATTCACCTTGTCCATCTTAATCATGCACAATGAGGTTTATGATGTGCCGGTATACTCTGGATGCTTATGTACTATTGTACAGATTTTTCTATCATCTATGCTATGGAGAGATCCCATATCGAGCAGATACCGCAGTATTTAATGCCTAAGATCATGTTCCCCGACCCTTAATAATATTTCTCAATTTATACCGCATTACTTTTCATATTCGCTACACAACACAGTGTAATTACTCCCTTCCAATATCTGTCAATTTACTGGTATTTCCATTCTATGATATGATATTTGCATATATCTTCCATATAAAAAAATATATAAAAATATTTATGATTCCATACACCAACAATTTTTTAACACAATGACCATCATCTATGTCAACACATCTTAAGATACCTTCTGTCTTTTATTGTTTTTATTCTTGTTATTATTATTATTGTTTTTATTGTCACCATCATCTTATTATCACATTATTTTATATAGTCTATAGCATATATGTTTGTTATCATGATCCAATTAGACACCACTATTGACTCCCAGGGACTACTACTAGATGGTGGCACACCATCTTAGATAGCCTGATGAAAGAGCGCAACTGCCTTTACATCACGGTCTGTACGCTCTGAAACGCGTCGCGGATTGAAGACATCACCCTGCTGCGACCAGTGCAGCCAAGCCTTGTTCTGGAATCCCCCGGCTGCCGGCACGGAGACGATCGTTCCTACCATCCACGAATGACTCCACGAACGGACGGTTCCACAAACGGATGGCCCCACTGACGATCCCATCCGCACGGATGACTAGCTGCTTACTAGGTCTCGGGGAATTGATGCCATACTCTTTACCGGTTGAGTATTCTCCTGGTTCCATGTGCCATACCCTTTTTTTAGTCATGTGAGTAGCCAATTGGCTGATGTCTTTATATTAAAATTTCTTACGGTTTACACTTAGAGGCACCTCCTTTTTGTTTCTAGTTAAAAAAGTTGAAGGGGTATAAAGTCTCAAAGGTTTTCACCTTAATACATTCTATGCATTAAGGTAAAAAACCTCCTGTGATGCACTAGTCCCCAAGAACTCCCCTAATACTTACCTGAGCCCGATCTTTCCTGTGCCAGGGATGAGCACACCCGCTCCAGCTGGTGCCTCAGGTCCTGATTGGATAGATTGATAGCAGCGCAGCCATTGGCTCCCGCTGCTGTCAATCAAATCCAGTGATGTGGGAGCCAGGGGGAGGGGCCAGGTCCTGCTGTCTGTGCCAATTGACACAGCAGCAGGACACGGAAGTGTGCCCGCACGGGTGCCCCGAGGGAGAGTGATTCTCCAACCGGGCACTCGATGAGGGGAGGGGCCAGGAGCATCGCTGAGGGACCCCAGAAGAGGAGGATCGGGGCCACTCTGTGCAAAACCCTTGAACAGAGGAGGTAGGTATGACATGTTTGTTATTAAAAACAAAAAAAGGTGAAACTTTACAACCCCTAAGTAACCCAAACCTCCTCTACAAAAAAAAAATAAAATCATATTACAAAGTATTCTCAATTGCATCTACAAGTATGGATCTATTCCTGTAAAGGTTTATACTGAATATGAAGACCTATATCATCCATAGAGAGAAAGATAACAAGATCCTAGCTGTTTAAGAAATGCTGATGTAAACTCTAAAGTCATCTGATTTGGTGGCCGAACACTGAGTTGTCAGGTAGGTGGAGGAACTGCTGGATGAGAATCATCCAGGAATAATTAAGAATGAGCCTTTGATAAAGGAAACCACTATTTAACTCACTGGCAGAGATGCAATTAACCTGCATCCTTTCCACAATCTGCACTTTACTTAACATTTCCACCACAAAAGCTGCATAGTTTCAGCAATAAGGCTTTTGAGCTGTGATCAATGTTCTCTTGAAAGCTTCCAGCTTGGTGTGAGTTTTCGGGCCTCCTTTGTGAATTTAGTCTGTCTTTCTTTCTCACTCTTAGAAAGCTGCTGATCAGTTTCTTCTCATTTGACTTGCACCTATCATTACTACATGTGCGAATTGTACAAGGCAAGAAGACAAACTTACGATGAGATGTGCTTTCACAGCTTAGTGCATATTCTCTAAACATTTCGGTGCTGGAATGAATGAACTCGCATGCACAGCAGTAACGTAATCCTTCACCGGCCAAACACCCGGCACCCGAAGGGCACTTAGTAGAGATCAGCACTGGAATGAAACAAGGGAAGGTGAGGTATCTGTGGAATTTAGTTCCGCTTTAAAATCTAACTGCCCTTTTGGTTTACACGTATAGCAGAGCACCTCCAACCTCTCCCAGTGTTAAACTCACTCATCCTGGATCAAGCAAAACTAGATCACAAAAAGTAAAAGTTAAAACCTCAAAGCTTCAACCAAAAATACACATTTTAAATGTGAAGGGGTCACCAGTGCAAAATCTGCAACAGAAACTAAAAATAATAAACAAAAACCCTGGAAAGACTAGATCACCCAGCCCCATGTCAAAAATCTTAATTGTTGGAAGCTCATAAGACTGAATGGGATTGCCGAAGGTATGCTTGGGTCTTGCTTGGGAATTTTTTAAAAGCAGATCAGTGATCAAGTCAGCAAAATTTTGCTGGATTGGGAAACGTGCATATAAGCATACCTCCCAACAGTTTTGGATTCTCTGGGACTGCTCCTGGACTTTACCAAAATCCTAGTGTCCTGCAGATTCGGGCTGCATTCTGTTGATAGTCAGCTGCTGGAATGCTAATTTCTGCTGCTCTGTAAGCCAGAGTAATCTCCTGATCAATATAAGAACTATATTGCCAGCAGAGAGAGGCAGCGGAATGGGACGCAGAGTGTGGACAAATAAGTAATCCATTGAACACCAATGATTAGTGCTGAACACCCTTGACCCCTCCCTAAGAGCATCAGTGCCCTTCTCACCCTTCACAAGGTACCAATGACCCTCCACTTCCCCCAGTGATTATTGGGCCCCCCTTTTCCCCCAGGGAGCACCAATATCCTTCTTTCCCCCCCACTGAGTACCGGTGCCCCCTGTTTCCCCCACTGGGGCAACTTCTCTCCTGTTGACCAATAACACCAAACATTTTCTTCCCCCACTGACCACTGACATTTTTACCTTCCATTATTCATCAACACGATGCATCTCTTCCTCCCACTAAACACCAATGCAAACCAATTTTATTCTCCTTCTGATCACCAACACTGGGCATTTTTTTCATCCCCTTGACCACTGATGGTAGACTCCCCCCCTCCCCTCCCCCCTAAGGGGCACTATGGCACATATGGCTGACAACATCACTCTATACATTGTACAAAAGAAGTGCTTACTGCTGTACACTAAATTCCTGACCAAAGTGTTTATTGTCTCAAAAGTTGCTGGTGATTAGGCAGTTTCCAACTACGTATTTTTATGAAGTTCTTCTTTAACCACTTAGCACTTAAACTCCCTTCCTAACCAGACCAATTTTCAGCTTTCAGCGCTCTCACATTTTGAATGACAATTACTCAGCTATACAACACTGCACTCATTTGAAATTTTTGTCCATTTTTTCACACAAATAGAGCTTTATATTAGTGGTATTTAATTACTACTGGGTTTTTTTTATTTTTTGTGCTATAAATGGAAAAAGACCAAAAATTCTGTTAAAAAAATGAATTTTTCTTAGTTTTTGTTATACATTTTTGCAAATTTGTCATTTTTTTAAATAAATTTTGGCCAAACGTTATACTGCTACATATCTTTCGTAACCCAAATCAGTGTATATTATTTGGTCTTTGTGAAAGTTATAGAGTCTACAAGCTATGGTGCCAATCATTGAAAATGGACTGACGGCCTATCTCATTTCTTGAGACACTAAAAAGCCAGGAAAGTACAAATACCCCCAAATTACCCCTTTTTGGAAAGTAATAATTTAAGAGGAAACCATGTAGACACAGGGGTGGGACTTTAAATGAGGCCAGGATTCGGTAAGAACCTTATGCCTCCATCCCTAATCAATGAGAACAAAAAGGGGGGGCGGGGGTTGGGACTTTGAATGAGGGATTGCGGCCAAAGTCATATAATAAAGACACATTTTATTAGTACATATGGGTAAAACAGTATAGATATTGACAAAGACATAAGTAATTCCAATCCTACATCTATATTAGATCACGGTGATGACATGCATAGTATAGAAGAATAACTGTATCTGACCCCGATGAGGCATAGACAGTGTGGGCACAATAATATTGAATAAAACTGGTGGATGTATTTGCGTCATTGGAAGGCTCTATGTGTTTTGTGAACAATAGCCACTCGTCAGGCGCCAATAGAGAGTACATCAATGTAGGTCTGTAAAAATTTACAACAAGTATATCTGTTGTTATGCCATAAAGATGGGAGAGATGGGGAGAAAAATTGGGCAGACAACAAAACACACAGCACCCATATTACCTTGCATGACTGCTACCACCATCCCGTAGGGCAGTAAGAGCCAGGGGGCCGGCGTGAATGTCATGAGCTGTCAATGGCTGAGGAAGTGGGGTCCCGCAGCAGCCAGACCGGCACAAAAGCACTGTTACAGGTGTGACAGAAAGGTGGTGCATCCAGCTGCTTCTGTGGAGAGTGGTAAAAACAATATGAAGTGAATATGAGGAGCAAGGGTCCTGGGGATTGCATCCAGGAATAGTGTGCTGAGTGCTATGGAGAGGAAACTAAATGTATAGTGTATACAAATGGTGACTGAGAGTGCAAGTCTCCATAGGGATTAAGTGAAAGGAGGTGTGCATAGTACTAAAGAACAACCACCCTGGGTAAGAACGTACCAATTTAGAAGTGCCTTGATCCTACAAGTGTAGTGCTGGATAGAGCATGAGCGTCCACAAGGAAGTCTGAACAGAAGGAGTGCTGTGCCTGAGAGCTATTTGTGCTGGGGGGGGCTACGGGGGCCACTCCCGTCACATGGGCGTCCAATGTTCAGGGAAGGTGGAATCCACACACGGGCAGCCATAAGTCGCCCAGCAGTGTGGTGACCATTCCCTCATGGCAGACACCAGATGATGTCACACACGCTAGAGCGCAGCATCACCAGGACGTCGCACATCTGGCGCATAGGGCATAATGTCAATGCATGGCAGGCGCTCGCCCCCACCCCCAGCACCCAGGAGGGCAGGGGGGAAAGGGGAGGGCCCCGGCGTGCATCGTAGTTCTCAGAAATGACAGAGACACCATAACCAAATAGCCCACACCGCACACCAGACAGAGCGGCACCATGGCAGGCTAATGGATACATGTGGAGATTGTTGTCCCTCCATAAAGCATAGGGTAAATGACCCCTGTAAGTAACATAGTGAAAAAAAGTGCATGCATATGTATGCATGAACTGAGGGGGCAAAAAGGTTTGGACTGCAAGCCTCCATCCCTGAATTCAATAATTCAAGAGGAAACCATGTAGACACATGGGTGGGATTTAACCATTTAAATATTGGGCACTTTCACCCCTTCCTTCCCGGACCAATTTTCAGCTTTCAGCGCTGTTGCACTTTGAATGACAGTTGTGCGGTCATGCAACACTGTACACAAATGATATTTTTATCATTTTTTTCACACAAATAGAGCCTTCTTTTGGTGGTATTTAATCACCTCTGGGTTTTTTGTTTTTTGCGCTACAAATTAAAAAAGACTGAACATTTTCAAAAACAATGCATTTTTCTTAGTTTCCATTATAAAATTTTGCAAATAAGTAATTTCTCTTCATAAATTTTGACCAAAAATGATACTGCTACATTTCTTTGATAAAAATAATCCAAATCTGCGTTTATTTGGTGTTGGCGGTGATGGCGGACAGACAGATCTTTTGGTGACTGTGACAGATGTGATGGAGACAGACAGGTGTTTTGTGTATGGTGACAGATGTGTTGGGGACATACAGATGTTTTGTGTATGGTGACAGATGTGATGGGGGCATACAGATGTTTTGTGCACTGTGACAGATGTGACGGGGACATACAGATGCTTTGGGGACTTTGACAAATGTGATGGGGGACATACAGATGTTTTGGGGACTGTGACAGATGTGATGCAGGACAGATAGATGTTTTGTGTATGGTGACAGATGTGATGGGGACATACAGATGTTTTGGGGACTGTTTTATGGGGACACTGACATGTATGGGGACAGGGGTATCAGTGGTGCTTGGGACACTGTGTGGGAGGCAATCTGTGAGAGCTCTCTGTATGAAATCATCTTCATGCAGAGAGTTGTCACATGAACGTCCACTCAGAATGGTGAGGCTCCCACCCGCCCGTATATGCACAGTGGCCGGGTGGGAGGTGGTTAAATGAGGCCAGGATTCAGTAAGAACCTTATGCCTCCATCCCTAATCAATGAGAACAAAAGGAGGGGGTTGGGACATTGAATGAGGGATTGCAGCCAAAGTCATATAATAAAAAACACATTTTATTAGTACATATGGGTATAACAGTATATATATTGCCAAAGACATAAGTAATTCCAATCCTACATCTATATTAGAACACGGTGATGACATGCATAGTATAGAGGAATAACTGTATCTGACCCAGATAAGGCATAGACAGTGTGAGTACAATAATATTGAATAAAACTGGTGGATGTATTTGCGTCATTGGAAGGATCTACGCATTTTGTGAACAATAGCCACTCGTCAAGAGCATATAGAGAGTACATCAACGTAGGTCTGTAACAATTTACAACAAATATATTTGTTGTTATGCCATAAAAACGGGGGAGATAGGGAGGAAAATGGGGAAGACAACATGACACACAGCACCCATATTACCTTGTACGAATGCTACCACCGTCCTGTAGGGCAGTAAGAGCCAGGGGCCCTGCGTGAATGTCATCCCGGAGATGTGGAGGAAGTGGGGTCCCGCAGCAGCCAGACCGGCAAAAAAGCACTGTTACAGGTGTGACAGAAAGGTGGTGCATCCAGGTGCTTCTGTGGAAAATGGTAAGAACAATATGAAGTGAATATGAGGAACTTTTGAGGAACTTTTTGGAAAGTAGACATTCCAAAGCATTTAGTAAGAGGCATGGTGAGTTTTTTGAAGTTGTAATTTTTCCCACAATTTTTTTCTTTTTTTTTTTTCACAAAATTTTTATTTTAACAGGTTATTTCTCACACACATCATATGCATACCACAAATTACACCCCGAAACACATTCTACTACTCCTCCTGAGTATGGCAATACCACATGTGTGAGACTTTTACACAACGTGACCACATACAGAGGCCCAACATGCAGGGAGCACTGTCAGGCATTCTAGGAGCATAAATTAAACATTTCATTTCTTGACTTCTCTTGCACTTTTGAGGGTTCTGGAGCACCAGGACAATGGAAACACCCAAAAAATGACCCAATTTTGGAAAGCAAACACCCCAACCTATATTCCAGGAGGTATAATGAGTCTTTTGAACATGTCATTTTTTTCCACAAGTTTTTGAAAAATGTAGAAAGAAAATGAAAATGCATTTTTTTTACACAAAGTTGTCCATTTATACAATATTTTAACACACAGCTTGTACAAAGCAAAAATTACACCCCAAAATACATTCTGCTACTCGTCCTGAGTACAGTGATACCACACATATGAGATTTTTCAACAGCCTGGCCACATACAGAGGCCCAACATGCAGGGAGCACCATCAGGTGTTCTAGGGGCATACATTTGAAATCTAATTTGACTACCTACTACACTATTGTAGTGGCACTGATGGGCATTGTAGTGGTGTGGATGTGACATGAATGAGAACTAATGTAGCATTGATGAGCGTGAATAAGGCATAAATGAGCCGTGGATGGGGATGGATGAGCCATGCATGGGGATGGCTGAGCCATGAATGTGGATGGATGAGCTGTGGATGGGGATGGAATCAGCATGGATGGGGGTGGCTGAGCATGGATGGGGATGGCTAAGCATGAATGATATGGCAGAGTATGGATGGGATGGCTGAGTCTGGATGGCTGAGTATGGATGGGATGGCTGAGTATTGGTGGGATGGCTGAGTATGGAGGGGGATGGCTGAGCATGGATGGGAATGACTGAGCATGGATAGGGGTGACTGAGCATGAATGGGGATGACTGGCGATGGATGGGATGGCTGAGCACGAATAGGGATGACTGAGCATAGATGGGGTGACTGAGCATGGATGGGGATGACTGAGCATGGATGGAGATGAAAGGCTGAGGATGGATGGCTGAGCATGGATGGATGGATGACTGCAGACTGCCACAGAGCAGCACTGTGGGCACTACAGATCCTGCCCACAGCGCTGCTGCATCCAATCTCTCCTCTCACACTGTACCGATTGGTACAGAGAAGAGAGAGGTAAGCCGGACATGTGCCGGCTTGTTTACATCTGATTGCTCTGTCATTTGACGGCTCTTTACCATGATTCGTGATGCACCGGCACGGATGTTCCCGGGTGCGTGCCTCAGGGGGCGCGTGGGAGCGCGACTCTAGGAGGAGGTTATAGTACGCCCTCCGAGAATAATGAGGCCACCTTGCAGCCATTTTTTTACATTGGGCAGTCGGCAAGTTGTTAAAGTAGGCTCAAACAAAGTATTAACTCTTTGGCCATATTCTGTTTTATTTTTTTAAGATGATCTTTTAGGTGTATGTGTATCTGTAAAATCCTCACTTATGGTATAGTAATTCAGGAATTTTATTGTGGGTACAAGCACTGCAGCATATCTGTACTGTGTATTGGGAGTAGGCTTACCCTAAATTTAAAGCCCCACTCTGGGAGTGTTTTTTATTGTTTTTTTTTTTTTTGCTCCTTTTAAACAGGATAGTAAGTACTATAAGACAACCTGTTTTGCCTCAAGTCTTGAGTTCCACCTGCTGGCTGGAAATATTAGATATAAAATATGCAAATAAATTATCAAAAAATATAGGAAACACTATCCCTTTCTAAAATATTTGATCCAATATTTGAAATAATGATGGACGAATCTGTCTGGGATTGATTGAATTCGGTGCAAAATTCAGCAAACTTTGTGTCTAATGACATTTAACTCATTGTGGGGCAAATCCTGCTGTTAAATTCTGGCCATTTTTTGGCTAGAAAGTAAACTATTATAAAAAAATAGGCACAGAGAGCTGAATACTGCATAGAGCAATAATTTAAAAAAAAAGGCTCAGCAGAGTCCTTTTAATGCGACTTTGAGGCTGACATAGAGAAAAAAAAATTCATTAAATTACATGCTTGGAAGATGCCTTTATGTGGTGTTACAGAGCAGTACAATTTTCACGGACAGTGCCAGTGACACTGTATTCCTGCATCACATATTTTCATTTACATTGACTTAAATACAGCAGCAGGCCCTTGATCTTCTTAGGTAGCACACCTTTTTTATCAAGCTGTGAAACCCTGGAATTGACCTGTACAACCCAGTGCGGCGCTTGTCCCCCAGGCATATGAGCTGAAACACAGCACAGCAGCATTTAGTCTGGGATGTTGTTTATGCTGTGCCATACTTGGGGAGAAGGTTGTCACGTGAATTCCTCAGGGTTCATGAGGAAGTCACATGACCAGTGATGCAATGCATTGGGCGAGGCCTGTGACATAATTTCTGGCATTTTGTGATACCCGGAAGGTGGTGAAAAAGCGATTGTGACGAGACATTGTGGTGTATTTCCGTAGAAGGTTCGTACATTAAATTACTTAAAAAAAAAGAGATACAGTCGGAGTTTCAGCGTAATTTTCCTGAGA
>BLSH010551529.1:473847-486744 GCA_018402905.1 Glandirana rugosa | reverse complement strand
CTCTGTGTCACCAACCGGTTTCTTTACATTACGTCGTCTACTTTCCTTCTAGTACGAATAAAGGACATGACAGACCTCTTCAGACCGGTCTTAAGCAGAAGTACATTCTTACCGTCGGTTTTTCGATATGGCTGTACCTTTGTTCCGAGTCGCTGAGTTGATACGTGTTTTTGTATTATTGACCCCACGTCTTTTTACCGTCGTCCACGAGACCTGTCTCAGTTTTAAATTACATTACTTCATATTACTTCTTGTTTCTCAGGACCTTCACTATCAAACCGGGGGTTGTCTTGGTACTAAAATTGTAGTACTTCTTACATGAAGACGAATTCTGGCCAGACTTCTCCAGACAGTACAGGAAATAAGCATGATCTTCCTTTCATCTGCTGCATTACATTTCTTTGGCCAACCACTGTGTCTCCGTTTCTCAACTTTGCCCGTTTCTTTGCACTTAACCTTAAAACTTCAATTTGCTTTGAAATATTTGCCTAAGAGAGACCTTGCTGATGCAGTATATCTACCTTGTGCCTTGTTTCTGTGCTCAGTCTTGCCATTGTGCATGACCTATGACATGAAACTGTCTTCTACAACCTCACAGTAGTAGTTTGGCTGTTCCTAACCCAGTGTTAAAGTGGTGGTAAACTCAAATAAAGATTACTGCCAGCCCCTCTGTTCTGCTAAGTCATACTACACTGTGTACACGTTTGTATAAAATTGTGCCTGTAAATACCTTATTTCAGTTTGATTCTAGCCGGTCATGGGGCCAAGATCCCCCTCTGACCTCAGCCGGGAGGTCACGTGACCGCTGTGCTGTCCGCTCAGCCTCTCTTGCTGAAGCCCTTCGATCAGGGGAGGAGAGCGGCCGGAGGTCACGCGATTGGCCCAAAAATGAACTGAAATAAGGTATTTACAGGCACAATTTTATATAAACATGTAAACATTGTAGTATGGCTTAGCAGAACAGAGGGGTTGGCAGTAATCTTTATTTAACTGTACTGCCAGCTACTAATAGCGGCAGGAGCATGGGGGGAGGGCGGAGATGGCTCACACACAGGAGCTGACAGGCAGGGGGGAGGGAGGGAGAGCGGAGAGCAGCAGATGACGGAGGCACTTAAACTAATCATGATAATCATGGATCAGCAGCCATGATTACCATGGTCAGCACACAGAGGGGGACACAGGAACAGGCAGGATCAATCAGTTTTTTTACAGCATAGAAAGGGACAGATTAGAGAGCACAAGCACTGTGTTAGGAAAAGGAACATTCCCTGCCAAATCCTGTGTTTCCACGGTGGTGTGCACATTTGTGCGCGTTCGCGCGCTCCCGTGCGCGTTCGCGCCGGAAACGGCGCCAAACGGGCCTATTTAAACCTGGAGAATCCAGCGATGGGTGCTGCTCGTTCTACAGCGTTGCCGACCTGTAAGCCTCAGCTCCTGATACCTGTTCCTGTGTTGCTCTGCCTCCTGTTGACCCGGCTTGTCCTGACCTGCTGTTCTGCTACCTGCACCGACCCCGGCTATCCACGACCAATCCGATCGTCTGCTCCCTTGTACCTCTGCTGCCCACCCGTTAAACGAACCTTGCTTGGACTCTGACTACTCTTTTGCCTGATCCTTTGTACCTTCCTGCCTGCTTGTTGCCAACCCAGCCTGAACGACCATCCTTCTACCTGCACAACTCCTGGAGCCTCACTACGTCATCGGTGACCCTCCAGCCCTCGTGCCATCCCGCACTCTTGGGCCTCTGTCTCCACTACCAGGGGTCCTTGAATCGGGTGCGCAAGAGCGGTTGTTCCCTGCACAAGACAGACTCCACCGCCAGGTACGTGACACACTGTGATGTTTAATCTGCTATAAGGGAACAGGATCTGGGTTTTTTTTGTAGGGTTATAACCTCTTTTAGGAGGATTGGCTAAATAGCTGTTTCTGTTTCAGTTAATGACTATGTTTCAACCTACATATGAAATTGATGATCATTAGCTCCTGTTTGGTATAATGATTAATCATGCACCTGACTCTAATCCTAAAAAAATCCCTGACTTTTTGCAAGTGTACAAAGTGTGCATGTGTAAGAATTGATGCAGGTTTGAAGTCAAATAGTAGTCACACCAAACATTGATTTGATTTAGGTTTTTCTTCAGTTTGTTCACTTTGCATTTTGTAAATTAACAAAAATAAACAATTAAAATGTATATTTTTGAGAGCATTCTTACTTTACAGCATTTCTTCACACCCACCTAAAACTTTTGCACAGTACTGTATATACAGTATCTCACAAAAGTGAGTACACGCTTCACATTTTTGTAAATATTTTATTATAGCTTTTCATGTGACAACACTGAAGAAATGACACTTTGCTACAATGTAAAGTAGTGAGTGTACAGCTTATATAACTGTAAATTTGCTGTCCCATCAAAATAACTCAACACATAGCCATTAATGTCTAAACCGCTGGCAACAAAAGTGAGTACACCTCTAAGTGTCCAAATTGGGCCTAGAGTGTCAATATTTTGTTTGACTATCATTATTTTCCAGCACTGCCTTGACCCTCTTGGGCATGGAGTTCACCAGAGCATCCCAGGTTCCCACTGGAGTCCTCTTCCACTCCTCCTTGATGACATCACAGAGCTGGTGGATGTTAGAGACCTTGCACTCCTCCACCTTCTGTTTGACGATGCCCCACAGATGCTCAGTAGGGTTTAGGTCTGGAGACATGCTTGGCCATTCCATCACCTTTACCCTCAGCTTCTTTAGCAAGGGAGTGGTCATCTTGGAGGTGTGTTGTACACTCACTACTTTACATTGTAGCAAAGTGTCATTTCTTCAGTGCTGTCACATGAAAAGATATAATAAAATATTTACAAAAATGTGAGGGGTGTACTCACTTTTGTGAGATACTGTATATTAAATTACTTTTCACATGAATGTTCACCTTTGAAACAACGATATGAAAATGCATTGATTGGAGACAGGGAACATCATCAGCTACAGAGGGAGTCCTGTTTATCACATTTGTTCAACGACATTTCAACACATTGCTGACATCCTTGTGGAATTCCCAGAATGCAAGTGTCATTAAAAGGTGTGAACAACTGCTGCTTTATGTAACATTTTCATACTACAAATGGGACATGAAGCCAAAGAATAATGTTTGCGTATATGTCAGTAAATTTTAAGCTGTCCTGCAAAATGTGAAATTCGCTTTAAATATTACTTTCAAATAAACAAGCAGGATATGGGTTAAAATGGAATTTTGGGCAGACATTTAAACAAACACTAATGAATGCAGTTAAATATTTTTAAAACATTAATTAATCTTTTAATGCAAGTAGTATAGACACCTGATTTTGATGTGATTTCTGTCTCTTGTTATAATTATAAAGCAGCACTAGGAGTTGGAGGGACAGTACTTAGATGTTCTGCATTCACATGCTGACAGGAGGAAATAGCAGAGAGATGACCTCTTCAGTTTCTTCCTGCTCCTTTATTGTCCATTTATTGGTTGGGGGATAGGAGAAGACCTAGCTGTGTTGCTTATGTACAGCATAGATCACCCAGCTGGCTATGCTCTTTAGCAGAACTGTCATATCATGTATTTTTAGCATTTTTCTGGAGTTCAGCTTTAATAGTGGCTACAGAGGTAGAGGCAATGCTCTTTTACTATTTTTTACAGCATATTGAATTTAACATGTGTAATTCACTTCCCGCTACAGACTGACTACTACAGACTAGAAAGTAATTTGAAGCTTCTCCCGTTCTTTCCCCTGCAATTGTGTTACCCCTTTTTATTTTCTGCAAGAATACAAACAGTATAAAGCAGTGGTTCTCAACTCCTGTCCTCAGGACCCACCAACAGGCCAGATTTTAGGTATTACCTTGGGGAGATGCAGACTAGAATACTGCAATCACCGAGCAGCAAATGATATCACCTGTGATGTATTTCAGTTATCCTGCAAACCTGGCCTGTTAGTGGGTCCCGAGGACAGGAGTTGAGAACCACTGGTACAAAGAGAGTTCTGGTAAATAAAGCATGCATCTCTGGCCATAATATTTATCTATAGCAGAGGTCTCCAAACTGTGGCCCTTTGCTTGCCTTTATCTGGTGGCCGGCCCTTGGGACACTATTCCTCCCACAGAAACGAACATAGGGTCATAATTCCTGCCAGTGAAGGACTATCCTCCCACTGACACCAAGAATGGGGAACTCTTCCTTCCACTGGCACCAATAATGGGGAACTTTTCATTCCACTGACAACAATGATGGGGCACTATTACTCCCACTAACACCAATGATGGGGCACTATTCCTCCCACTGACACCAATGATGGGGTACTATTACTCCCACCGACACCAGTTATGGGACATTGTTGCCAAGGCCAGGACACTTTCTACTCTCACTGGCCGCGGCCTGGCCCCTCTAAAGTCTGAGGAGGGAGGGGGGAGGGGAAGCGAGCAGGGGAAAATATCCCCGTTCAGTGCGGAGTGCATCTCCGTGTTAGATGCGCTCCCTTTCAACACAACGGGCTGGGAATTTGCACCGCATTGCACAGAAAACGCACATGTTTCCTGTGCAATGCGGACTGCGAATGCACCACACAAATGTGAACCGGACACATTGAAAACAATGTGTTTTCAAGTGTCCTGCGAATTGGATGCGGTTTAAGCCGCATTCAATTCGCATAGGTGTGAACCCAGCCTCAGGGTTAATAAACTAACCCTTTGTTTAGAAAGGTTGGAGACCCCTGATCTATAGCAATCTACTTACAGTGTTTTTACATTTCCTCAACACAGCTCCTTTATTAGCTAGTATAAATTGTAAAACGGATGTTATTTTCATTTGGTTTTTACTTGGGACATATATGAAATTCTCAGAAAGAACTCAGTCTATTGAATTTAAAAATACACCATAGATTTATATTGTCCAGGAAAAGGTCAGGCTAGATGGGCTAGTTTATTTTAATCTGCAAGCAGATTTTATACAGAAACTCCTGTGAAAGCTCAGCTTTGCAAGTATACAATGCAAGGACACATGCTAATGATAAATGTATAGTGGAGGAAGAAGTAAGGGAATCTGAGCTAGTGGAGGAAGAATGTGTTTTCACTGAAAGCATTCCGCCTTTACTTTTTTATTAAAAGCAATATTACATTTTTATATATAAAGAGCCAGCATTAACAAATGTTGTGCAACACAAAGATCTGCTTCTTGTATAGACCATGAAATGTATTTTAGAGAGGGTGGAATTCTTTGTAGACATAAAGCAAACAAAAGAAATATCACATCAGCTATTTGAACTTTCGTATTTCAGGTTAGATAATACAGAAGAATTATAATTGACTTTTATTAGATAGCCCAACATTTATTTTTCAGCTTGGGAGATTGCAGTAATCCAAAGAATAAACAAAGTAAAACCTATAATTAAAGAAAAAGTATTAATACATTCTTAAATTCTGAGTTGAATACATGGTGCAAGTGTATGTAGCGCTCCCAAGGGACCAAGTGCATGTAGCGCTTAGACATGATTCATGTAGCAATTGCTGAGCAGCATGGTCAGACAACATGTCCCTCTCCTCCTACAAAGCCCTGCCAGTGCTGACTGTAACAGTCCATACCTTAAGCAAATGATACACACGGTTCTGCCACAGTCACCGCTGGCACGGCAAGAATAAACACTGCAAGAGAGGAGATGGTGGCTACCGTGCTTGGCGTAGTTCCCCAACAGGAACACCCACAAATTGGACTTCAGCCTGGGATGGAGTGACAGCCAGCACAGATAGAATAAAAATTGACTTTTAATACACAACAAAGCCATGGAGCAAAACATGGCATTAAACTCAGATTTTTACAATGCAGTGATACTTCTTCTTTAAAGAATATGTTAAACCAGAATTTTATATTCCTGATATGTACTTGCTGTACCATGTACTTGTATGAAAATGTATCCTGTTCTCTTTGTATTGCTTCCTTTGTGTGAAATCTCTGGTGTTCCTGCCAGTCCCTCTGCTTTCCTATTTCAAATTGACCACGCTAGGCATGAGGGCACAACGTGGTCAGTGTTCTGGCTATGCTGAGAACTCTTCTCCATGGCTTCAAATATTATCCCGCTACAAATTTCAAATCAAATATTTCTTGTATTATTATTATTATCCTGTATCTGATGTGAAATCACTCAGATATTTTATAATAAATCTATTTTGCCTGAACAATTTTGGGAAAAAATGTGATTGCTTCCTAGACACGACATACCCCTGCCTTATCCCCTAAGGAAGGAGTTTTTCTGAAATGCTTTGGGTTTTTTTCTGATGTCTTGGCAAAAACTTAAGACATGACAGGCATACTACATTTTTTTTAATATATTAAGGACACATGGGGTTTTAATACTTTTAGCTGTGTTTATGTAATTACATTGATACAGTATTTTGTGTATGTAATGTATTTGTATATTCGGTGGATATTTTGTAATACACTTGGCATACTATAATTTTATTGAAATGCACATAACTGTCATATCTTACATAAAGGGGGTTTTGTACAATTATTTCATTTAAGTTAGGGATATTGGCAGTAAGAAATATCACCCACCCATTTCTTCAATAGTTTTGGGAAGGCTTTTTTCTGTTTCAGCATGGCAGCTCAAAGCCAGCTTCATAAAGACACGGTTTGATGAGTATAGTGTGGAAAAACTTGAGTGGCCTGCACAGAGCCCTGACCTCAACCCTCAAATGGTTTTGAATGAGAAGCCCAAAAGTGTTATATAGGTTTCTGATGGTCAGATGAGGTGGCTTTATTCTATCACAGTTGATGGACTCATATATTAGAAGTCAGGTCATTTGCCAACAAGAAGATGTTTCAGGACCCACATCTGCCTGAATATTGGAATCTTTGCTGTACTCTATTCACATATTTACTCAGTAAGGAAAAGATCCTAAAAATGGTGCACTGGGTTTCTCATCTCCATGGTTCAGCCCTGCCAGCCTGTTTACACCATCTCATTTGTCCGCATCTTATGCACTCTAGCTACAGTACCTCCAGTAATCATAAACAGTTAAAATAAATGTAAACCCAAATTGATTGGTATGTAGTTGGCAAAGTATCGTGCATCATAAACAATTGCAATGTTTATTTTGAATTAAATCATTTATTTTCCCCTTTTTTCATTCTATTTCTCAAGATGGGTTTTCTGATGGTGACAACAGAGGGCCATGCATACATAATGTATGTTAAAACAACCACTTGACCAAGGGATTCTCGACTATGAGGCTTTCCTTATCAACCAAACATGTTCTTGTCATCCCATAGAACTGAAGGAATGACTAAATTTCATATATTTCACCAGAACAACAAAGTATAAACAGACCTATGACCAAGTCTAAGATCTTCAAAGGTGCATCCATAAGCAAACTCAGTTGCATCTGCCACCAACATACACCTGAAGGCCCCCTGTTGGCAGGTGCGAGTGCCTCCTCCTGTAGTGATGTAATAGGAGATAGTACCCCTTTATATGTCAGATATACAAGCAAGAGAATACCCCTAATGGTGGGATTTTTAAGTCACTGACAAAAGTAGATTATATAAAAAATAGCAGAGATTTTATTAGTACATAAACTAGAAGACAAAACATCATTGTAAAATATGTAGGCATGGAGATAGAGCTAACAAATACATGTATTGTAAGTTCATACAAAAACATTACAGAAACGCCTCAATCTGACATGGCATGTTTCAGAATTCCTCCTTCTTCATTGGGATTGTTAGAGGAAGTTAATGTATGATTATTCCATAATATAATTTTTCATATATTCATGCCCATATAAAAAACAAAGCAGTCATGGCAGAATGTGTGGTCATCATCCCTGGACCCTTAATAGTCTCGCAATGTGCTGTCAAAGTACTGGCTGAGTAAGTCTATGAGTAGATGTTTCCTCACAGATGTGTATGCACCTTGCTTGAAGGGGAAGTGATGGGGTTTCCATTAGGGAGAGGGTGGATGTGGCGCGGCCATAGCCTGACCCTGGGGGGGACACAGAGGCCGGAGATAGAAAGCCGACCTGTAGCCAACAAGTCTCCTCCTGCTTAGGCTGGAGTTGGATGTGGTAATGTCGTATATGATCTTGACAACTCACGTAAGTTGGAGTGTGGATCTAAACCATCTGCACCATGCTCCCTGCGTTCCATCTGTGACGTGTGTCAAGATCCCATTCAAGAAGAAGTAAGGTGGGTCCAGAGTTAGTGCGAACTGCCAACCAATGAGAGGGACCCTTACACTCCAGCTGCACTACACCACAATTTACAACAATTTGACACAGATACAACCTAATAACCAACACATAACCCATCTTAGAAAGAGACACCTACACCTAAGAAAGGCTTACTTGATTCCAGTCTCTCATTCAAGCCCCAGTCATTTTGGCCTTCCACTTAGGTTTCAATTTCAGTTCACGGTCTTATTTTTGTAGCCTCCATCGGAAGACAGTGACAGTGTGACAAAGTTGGAACACAAATGGCACACAAGGACAGAGCATTTTCATCTCATAATAGGAACTGTGTGAACAAGGAACAGAACCACCATTAATATTTTAATTAAGGCTGCATAATTAAAGTATTTAATATGATTTGTTACAGTACCTATAATGCAGCACTTTTTAACTTTCTATAAGCATGCACAATGTTTGTCAAATTGTGGTGTTTGTAGCTGTTTAATCTATAGGTCTATAGCGCAGTATACTATTGTAACTTATTATATTCTATGAGATGATAGTAATTGCATATACATATATTTTTTTTTAATCGTTAAATTTTTATTGAATTTCAGCATAAAAAAAAATACAAATCATGCCTCTCAGGCAAAATACAGGACGGCATGACATATCAGAGGAATAAAAGAAAACAAAAATAGGTGTAAAATGTAGCAATAACAATAACAAGGGTTACAATGCATTAAATGTTACTACAGAAAATACATTGTAGCAAGAGTGCATTGTGGTAAAGGGGTATCAGATAATATTATATATCAGTAATTTGGTCAGAGATTTAAGGCTTGCAATTCCATACAATTAAGTGTTTCCAGGCTTTTTCAAAGGATTTTATCCTGTCCAATTTCTAACAAATTTTCATGAACAAAATTGTTTTTCACCAGCTCGATAGTTTCTAAGGGGCTGGGTGCCAGCTGTCTTTTCCAATGTTTGGTAATTGGTAATCTAGAGCTAGAGGCTATCAGCATGTGCATAAGTATGGTGTGAAAAAACAATGAATATCTGTCTATATCTAAATTTGACAATGCTAAGGCCGGTGATGGTACCGTTAGAATTCCAGTAATCTCTTCTATCATATCATTTCATTTTAGTTTCTCCTTCAGAAACTACAAAGGTGTTTACAATACCATAGAATATGGATCAGTGTACCGGTGGAACCACAACCTCTCCAGCATACGGAGGATTGCATAGAATAGAATTTGGCCAATACGTACAGAGTTAAATACCATTGTTAAGTGATCTTTTTGCATCAGTTCCCAGTGCTTGATACAACTAGAATTTTTATAAATTGTATGAAGCGCCTGAAACCATTGATCTATCATATAGGAGGCAGAAAAGTCTGTTTTCCATCGTGAGAGGGGGAGGGATTTCTGGAAGCCTAGTTTATCATGTAAAATATTATAAAAGAGAAGCACATTTCCTTACACTGGTTTTTGTCCTGTAATATTGCCAAGCTGAAAAAGGTAAATATTTTGCCAACTCAGGAAAATTGTATAAGGCATGTGTATTTTGCAAATATTTAAACAATGCTGTGGTTGATAGGTTAAATTCATTTGTAAGATATTTAAGGCTTTTGAGAGTGGTGCCATTGAACAAGTCATAAACCAAAGACATCCAGGATTAACAAGAGCTGTAAGCTATAATCAGCTCTAATAAGTATAGAGGCATATGTACCTGGGATGCTTGAGAAATTCCCTGCGAGTAGGAGTGTATAGCTCGCCAAGCTATAAGAAAGGCCTGAATCACAGGAGAGGTTTCCAATGATCTAACAGTAATCAATAATAGTGATTCCCTCTAGGGGCTGTCATTTTA
Source organism: Glandirana rugosa (assembly GCA_018402905.1). Taxonomy (NCBI): domain Eukaryota; kingdom Metazoa; phylum Chordata; class Amphibia; order Anura; family Ranidae; genus Glandirana; species Glandirana rugosa. Next base: position 476,682 of record BLSH010551529.1, on the reverse strand, counting down.
CAATATCAAGCCATATTATATCCAGATTAGGTTGAAACTAGTGTTTAAACTGTTCTAGGCAGGCAGAGTGGAAATAGTCTAAAATATTGACAGAGCCTGTTCCCCTAGCTTCCTTAAGAGGTTGAGACAGTTGGGGGGTATGTGGGTCTTTATGAGAATTATATAAGGAACTAAAGCAGTTTGCAAAAGCATTTGCAATGGATTGTGGGTTGAGAATTTTACATTTGTAAATTGAGTATAAGAGGTATATAAGTTTGGTCTTAGTGCTTTGTGTCATGGCATGTTTCAGTAATTTTCCCACTCTGTTACTATTGGCATAGTAGTTAAAGTATAATTAAAGGCAAAACTTTTTTAATTTTTGGATAGAGTGGAGATAGATTAGAACACCTGTCAGTTTTTATTGCTGCCTGCGTCCCTATTAAGGAGATTCATCCTCTCCATTTGTCCTGATTATCATTATAATTGAAAAGTGAAAGTAAAACAAAATTCCAAAATTTGGGTTGTCCCCAGAAAAGTAATAGAGGGGAAATCTTCCAATGAGGACACTGGTTCTGGTGTCCTGGGGGTCCTCAAAGAATTCCCTTAATTTGCATGGATTTCCTCTGCAATGGGACACACATGGTGAAGCAAAATGTGACAGGGGTTATAAACTTCCTTTACTCTTCCCAAAATGTAAAAAAAAATTTGCATATAGTTCTATTTTAAGTTTCAAAGCACAGACATAATTGTTATATTGTTCACATAGTAGCCTACATTTCATGTCCGAGGTGCATGGGAAAGGGTCTCTGATGATTTATGGCCTGAAGAAATTTCTAATGAAATCTCTAATGTGTGTATATTGGTTAGAAGGTTCTGTATTTTTTTTGATTGAGCAGCCTTTGGTTATGGCACATACTTGGAGAATCATCACCCTAATATAGGCCTTGTGGCCATTCCATAATGTGAAAGGGTCTAAGGCAGAACCTTTGCTAGCCTCAAAATAATTGTTTAGATGCTTCAAGAGGATAGGGGTATTATGCAGAAGGTTTATATAATAGTTATTTTATTTTTATTTTTTGTTAAGTTACAGCACCAAAGATAAGCCAGAGAGAAGGATTAATTCTCTACAATAGCAATACTGACTGCAGCATGGTCTGATCATTTTATAATGTGTACTGTGGAGGATGAGACCTTTTGGAGTAAATAACAAACATGTCTATCCTTCAATATGAATGATGTCTAGTCAAAAAGAATGTGTAATCTCTCTAGTTGGCATGGTGACACCTGCACACATTGAATAACTCTCCTGCATGGAATAGAGGTTGAAGAGAGATAGACTAGATGTAGAGTGCAAAGTGGTGTCTATTTGGTGTCAATAAGAGAATCTGAGGCACTGTTAAAGTCTCCACACAATAGCAAGGGACCAGATTTAACAGAAGAAATTTTACAAAAGACTTTCCTCAAGAAGCAAAGCTGGTGGGTATCTGGTGTATATACTGTATGTTAGGTGTATAGCTTTGAGTTAATCTTACATATAAGCATAATATATCTGCCCTCTGAATCTACAATGGGTATAGAAAAGAATCACCACCCTTTAAAATAATCACATGTTGTTGCTTTGCAGTCTGATACAAAGACAGATACAGTTTTTATTCTATACAGCTTTATTTACTGCAGCTTATAGCATTCAAGTGAAAGATATAAAACTAACCTGTCAGGAAAAAAAAAAAAGAAAAGAAAAATCACTCACAGTTGGAACAAGGATCACTCCCTTGTGTCATTATTTGGTTGAACCTTTTTTTTTGCTTAAATTTTTTACAGCCTTTAGTCTGTTGGGATTTGTCTCTACTAACTTTGCACATGTAGAGTTTGTAATATTTGCCCACTCTTCCTTGCAGAACTGCTCAAGTTCAGTTAAATTTGATAGTGACCATTTGTGGACTGCAGTCATTCATTCATTCCACATATTTTCAATGGGGTTTAAGTCTGGATTCTGACTAGGCCATGCAAGGACATTAACCTTTTCTTCTTAAACCACTGTGTGCTGTGCTGTGTGCTTTGGGTCATTGTCATGTTGGAAGGTAAACATTCTTCCCATTGACAACTTTCTGACAGAGGGCAGCAGATTTTCCTCAAGAATGAGAATATATTTTGCCCCATCCATTTTTCTTTTTATCCTGACAAGTGCTCCAGTCCCTGCTGCAGAGAAACACCCCCATAACAGGATATTACCACCTCCATGCTTTACTGTAGGAATGGGCTATTTGGATAGTGAGCTGTATTGGATTTCCGCCAGACATATCCTTTGATGTTGAGGCCAAATAATAAAATTTTAGTCCCATCTGACGATAAGACCTTTTTCCATTTGGCCTCAGAATCTTCAAGGTAAAGATTCAGTCATGACTGCATGTGGCCTTTCTTGAGAAGTGGCTTTTTTCTTGCAACCCTCCTATACAAGCTGCATTTGTGGCCACTCTTTGTCATAAATTCCTGCAACTGCTTCAGAGTTGCTGTAGGTCTCTTGGTAGCCTCTCTGACCAGTTTACACCTGTCTGTGTTCAGTCCTGAGTCTATGTTTTTTTACAGTTTCTGAAACGGTTACGGATCTTCGTGTCACTTCAGATAAAAATTCTTCGTCCTCCATAAACCATGTTGTGTCTGGGAGGGACCAAATCCTGCAGCGGGGCTTGACCTACTTTCTTGGTCCTCCTTTGACCAGTCTCTCCGATGGTTCTCTGGATGTCGTTGAGACTTCGTCAACGTCCTTAAATACTGTTTCTCACCGGTGTTTACGTCGAACATATCCTCCCAACGTTCTTTTTTCGGTGAAGAGTTCTTTCCGGTGTACGTCAGTAC
>BLSH010551529.1:443668-454050 GCA_018402905.1 Glandirana rugosa | reverse complement strand
ACGAATGAAAACTAAACTAAATGAAATTTTCCGCAGTGCACAAGTCTAAAAGCATTCTTTTAAAACGTAATTATTTTCATTAAGATTAGGTTCACACTATTGCAGGTGCTGTAATGTGTGTAAATCACATGCATTAATGCACTTGCATCCAGAACGTACTGCTCTTTTGCAGACATGCAGAAATGCCATTCATTTTTAATGGTACCCTCATGCAGCAGAAAACACAATGGGTAAATGAAACTGCATGGTGCTAAAGCACCATGTGGTATAACACAGGTACAGCAGCCCATGGAAATGAATGGACTACTGTGCCCATGCAAACACAGCATGCATCAACCGCATCAGTGTGAACTTAAGCTAAAATAGATCCAAACCCTACCTAGATTACATTTTATAAAGCACTGAATATTAAATATTTGCCCTGTTTTTTCCCAATAAAACTTTTTTTTTTTCCTTTTGTTTTTCAATCTCAGCACTGCTGATTTCCTCCAGCCTCTTTCAGCTTCTTTCTGTCTACATGTATTTACTCCAGCATTGGCTGCATATCATTGCCATGAATCAGCTTCCTGATAGTGATAATGGTGGACCAGGTCTGCATCATGTTTGTCAGCACAGCAGCTTGCAGTCTCTCTGAACAAAGGTTGCTTTTGGTAGAGTGACAAAAAAGAAGCACAATTGTAAGACAGATGTCACCCCATAGCTGGAATTGTCTGAACCAGGACCCCATCGCTGGATCATCAGGTATTCTTTTAGTAAAAGCTGCAGATTTGAATAAATAAATAAATAAATTACATTAACATGTTTATATGAGATGTTTATTGTCTGAGTGTGTATATATAGATGTATATCTATATCGATATCTATCTATCTATCTATCTATCTATCTATCTATCTATCTATATATATATATATTATTAAAAAAAGACAATAGTTTGCCTTTAAATAAATATAGATATACTCTTGTCTGGAAACATTTGTAACACATTTTATGTGCTTCAAAGGCTATAATGTATCATTTCTAGGGTTATCTCCAACTTATAACAGTGACAGCTAGACTTCTCCATGTCTATGAGACCCCCTCCCTTCCCCCAGAGAACTCGACCCCGCTGATGAACAACATTGCTGTTTCCCAACCAGGCCTAAAAAATATACACAAGTCAGGCGGTGATCAATACTGTTCTGCAGCAAGCCACTTGCGTCTGATAAATGCTCTGCTAGAGGAAGGTAGAGAGAGGGAATCTTTCACCGCGGACAGCAGTCAGCCACACATCAAAAAATGTCTTAATCTAAGGCAGAGGAATTAAGAGCTGTGTGGTCCTGAGGTGAGCACTATTGGCTTCTTGTAGATGATTGATTGATTGATAACAAGACTTTTGGCATCAATCCTGTGCAAAACTGGGCTGCAGTCATATTACTTCTTAAAAAAAAACAAGCACAAAAAAAAATGATGCCACCGATCAACTGCTATATGCAGAAAGCCAGGTTTAATCCTTGTGGCACCGCTATGCAGAATATGTCATAGCTATATAAATTATAATAATGATAATGGCACAAGGCCATTGAATTTGACTTCACATCAGCCTCTTGCGATCTCCTATATGGTAGCACTAAGACAGAGAGGGGTGGGCAGGACTGGGAATTAAGTTGGTCATACATTATACAATTTTCTTGTTCAATTTCCTTTAGATTTACCTCCAACTATGTAGTGCAAGGGCCTGCCTGTTTGCATACAAAAGTGTTAGGTTTGACCTCATAGTCTATGATTTTGGTAAATCTAAGGGAAAAGACTACAAGAAAATTGTATAATGTATGGCCAGCCTTAGTCAGGTGCGTGTAGCTAGGACTATAGGTACTGTCACTGTGTACATTTGATTTTCCTCTTATTGTTGCTGCATTATTCTTCAGTGAAATTGACAGAGTTCAGTTGAGCAACTGTTTGTGTACAAATACAGCAGTCATTTTAAAGTAAACCATTAGCTGAGCCTTCAATAAGTCAGAAATACAGGGGGAAGGGTTAGCCATTTTGGCATTGTCTGGTGCTATCTAAAAAAGAGGGGAGGAGTTGGGTGGGGCAAAAGTGTGAGGACAACCATGGTGAGCAGGGCGGAACTTAGCTTCATATCTGCAAGGTACCCTAACGCTGGAGTTCGCCCCCCAAGTGCATTTGGAAATATGTTACTAGAGACAGTAAATGGGTGTGCCCAGAATCCTGTTGCAAGTGGCTGTAACCCAAGGAAACTTCCAGAAAGCAAAGGGACAAGCCACTATTTTTAGCTTTGAGTTGGAAATCATGAGCCTAAGCTTTGGGAGCGTGTGAGGGATTTGGTGAATACATCGGGTCAGGGCCGTCTTTAATATTGATTGGACCCTGGGCAACCATTTTCTTGGGCACCCTCATGCAATTTCGCTCTCCACCTGCTCTAAGACAAAATAAATAGCAGCTAGACTCAAAATAAGTTTACTGAATCAGATCAGGCATCAATTGCGATTGTTTGCTAGAGGTTACAGCACACATTATGGCTCACTGATCAGTTGCTAGAGGTTACAGCACATGATTTCTGCTTGTTGATTGGTTGCTAGAGATTACAGTACATCAATACTGCTCACGGATTGGTTGCTAGAGGTTACTGCACATCATTACTGCTCCCTGATTGTTTGCTAGAGATTACAGCACATCATTACTGCTCACTGATTGGTTGCTAGAGTTTACAGCACATCATCTCCTCACTGCCTGCACACCATGGACGGAGTAACGCAAAGTCGCTTTCCTGACACCACAGAAATGTACTGCCCTTTAGCAGATACACAGCAGTGCCATCAATTGTTAATGACACCCTCACGCATCTGCTGATGTGCTGTGGCACTGTGTGATTTTAAAAAAGGGTCAGGGACTTCCTTCCGCCTTTCTAGTGCATAGAGCAGCCCATTGAAATAAATGGGCTGCCCTACACGCGACCTGCATCTTTATCCACCCTGTCAAAACCCCTGCTAACCTCTGTACCCAAAACCTCCCCAATCCTCTCCACTCCAACCTCCCCCTTTAACTCTACCTTCCTCCTCTGCTCATCTTCGAACTCACCTTCCTTCCCTCTATACATCCCCTCCTTGCTCACCTGTCCACCCCAAACTCTAATTCCTTCTCTGCCTACCTCTCCACCCCCCCCCCCCCCACCAATGTGTCTACCTTTGCAGAACAGGCTGATGTTGGGCTTATTGACCACAGTTGTAGGCAGGACTTTCAAGCATGCCCCTTTGTCTCCCCAGTGGGCAGCACTCAGTATAGGTGATGGTGGATATGACCTCAGGGGGGCATACTATACATATGAATGCAGCCTCTATTTACATATCAATACTGTCTGCCGCCACTATTTACATATGAATGTTGCCACTGTTTACATATCAATGCCGTTTATTTACATGTAAACACAGGGTCTGCAGGTGAGTCATCTGTACACAACAATAGAGCAGAGCTGGACAGCATTTAGTAGCAAAACACTTAGATATCGGGACACAGCACAGGACTAAAACTTCAAGGGAATTTAAACCAGGATAGTTGGCAAGTATGAGGAAGCTGCTTTGGGCCCCACAAAAGTAATAGGCCCACCCTGCCTCGTGTGATTGAACTGCCTGATAGAGCCTCCCTTCCCTCACCCTGCTGATGGCTAAAGTTATACCAGATTGAGCCTTTATGAATGTATAGAGATTTTGGGAGTGAGCGCATGACTGGTAAGAGCTCAAACTTCAGCCTGTCTTACAGCCTGGGGAGACTGATCAGGTAAGTAAAAATGCTTTTTGTGCCCCCCTAGACCTAACTGAACATTTACATTTTGTAATGTGGGGGCAACCCAAAACAAGGGATTTTTTTTACCTTTTCATTGAGTTCATCTTTAATATGGCTTTCCTGTTAAAATGTTTAAAAATATTAATTATCACTAACAGTCAAGGAAAACCTGCACATACATAGTAGCCCATGTGAGATGGTTCACTTAATCAATAGTATCCCCAGTACGCAGAGGAGAGATTGTGAGAAATATTTTTACTTGCACAATCTAAACCAGCTATTCTCAACCAAGGTTCCATGGAAGGTTGCTAGGGGTTAGCTAACCTGTAGCTGATTAACCTGCCATCTGCTGGTGCCTGGATAGTTCCAAGTTCAAAGATACTTGGCAGAGCCAGCCACATGACACCGCATGCCGGTAAGTGTGGCATTGTGACCACCATGGTAAGGAGCATTCTTCCCACTGACCACCAATAAATTGATTTTTAGCAGGGTTTCCCTGAGACCAAAACATTTTTTAAGGGTTCCTCTGAAGTATAAAGGTTGAGAAAGGCTGCTCTAAATAAATCTTCTAACATATAAGAAATTAGATCAAGCTGCTCCCTACTAAACCAGAATCAGCATAAAGTATATCCTGCAGAATAGAAAGAAAAAAGAAAGGCACATCGGATTTCTTTTTAGGGTTTGTGGAGGATCCTACAACATTTTGAAATTTAGACCTTAGGGCTCATGAGTCACTTTAAAGCTACAGAGCTGTTTATCTAAAAGTTCTGCAGCTATTTTAGGGTAGATGACACAAACACAGATAAGATGTAAAATGAGATTGTTTATTCATGAAAAAAATGAATAAATATAAGGGCCTGTTTCGAAAGACTTTAATGCACAAATGCAGTGTGCTTTTAAAATCAGTTTGAGCCCTGGTTCACACTGATGCAATGTGGGAAAAGCACAAGATCTGCTGCATTTCTTCACATTGCATCTAGGGTTGCCACCTCATCCCTTTAAAACCAAACACATACTAATTACACAGGTTCAGTGGCTGAATAAGGTGGTAATTAAATTAATTTGGTGCTTTATCTGCACTAAATTAGCCTCAGAACCTGTGTAATTCATATGTGTTCGGGTTTAAAGGGATGAGGTGGCAACCCTAATTGCATCGCAATGCATAGCAATCGCACAGTGTCAATGCGATCTGCAGCGGGCGTCAATGTTAGATTAACAACACACTGTAACAGATCGCAAAATGAAGCACGATTGCCAGGATCGAATGCGATTCAGGTGTGGAAAAAAAGGGTACTGCACCATTTTGGTGTGAATGCAATGCGAATCTCACCGCAAAGATTTTGCATGTGGTGCGATTCCTGTGCGAATCACATGTGGTGTTCTGGTGTGAACCCAGGATCAGAGGCTTCTGAGATCATTTAGATTACAGTGAAGGTGTATTTGATCTGCAGCTGATCTTCACTTGAGCTGCTTCGCGCTGCTTCATGCTTTGTACTCCCATAGACTTATATGGGCGGTGGGAGATTAGCTCGTGGGGATCACTTTTCAGAGGAAAAGTTTCAGCATGGAGGTCAGTTTCTTTAAAATATGGTGGCTTGACATTTTTATTATCACAGGTTTACAAGATCAAAACACACAAAAAAAAAGAAAACAAAACCTTGCCGTCCGGCGCTAAGCTAAACAATCAGGTTCCTCTTTATACAGTGTGGGGATGTCCCCGACACCCACAAAACATAGGCACAGTGCAAACCTTCTTCATTGAGTCCAAATTAGCACACAGAGCTCACTCAGTTTTCTACCTCTGAGATCCAGGATAGAGCTCCCCTCTGCTCTCTTCCTGGTCATTAAATACAGGTGGAGAGGGGTTGAGTGGACCAGAAAGTCTGGGCTGGAATCAGCTCTGCCACAGTGGCTGGCAAAACCCGGGTCGGACTCTCACTAGTCGCCTCAAAGTGATCACAAGCGAGGCGACAAGTATAACCCGTCCATTATGGGGCATCGCATAAAGTCACGGGGACAAGAAGTATTTCTGAATTGAACAAAGCCCAATGGCACTATAATGATTTACACCCATGCACTGAGACAGAAATAACTAGATAACTACTCTATGCTAAGATTTAACAAACCAGTACATCCACCTACTCACTTCTACCTGCTCTTTCCTAGAACGCCTAGAGCAGTGTGTCCATGTTCTCCCTTTTTTCTTCCTTTTAAATGCATCCAAACATTAAGGGCTTATTCACATAACCCACACACTAATACAGGCCATCCAATGTGTAGCAGATCTATGGCCTTGCCTGCTGTAGTTTATACAGATTCCAAAACCTCTACAGACTGAACCTTTAATACTCTAATTGTGTTCTTTGTTTCAATTTTACGTTTCAGTATGGAGGGGACAAAGGAAGTACCCATTAATGTAGAAATAAAGGCTGGATAGCCACACACTGAATCCAATCTTGTAATTTATTAATGTAGCAGGAGGTGCAGGTACAGATAGAGGGTGAACCACAAGTCCCAGCTTACGCGTTTCACACAAAGGAAGTACCCATTAAGCATGGGTCCTTCAACTTATTCTAATATAACCCAAAGTTACTGGGGCTAGTCTATGAAACAGTAAACAAAAACGTTGCGCTAATCAATAAGTGAAACATCAAAAATGAGAAACCAAATTAATTTTGAAAAAAATTGTGAAATGACTGGAGACCTTATCACTCGAAGTCTAAAGGCCGTAAACACAATAAGAAGATCGGAAGATAAATTCAGTACAATGAACGACCAGCAGATTATCTGATCGTTAGTATAGCACTTTCGACAGCCGATTCTGACTTTTCGGATGACAAAAGGTGCAGGCTAGAAAATCTTTATCGTGAGCACAATATCCAATTTTCGTTTAATTAGTACAGTTTGCGTCAAAAAAATTGTAAGAGCAAGACTACGGCATGCTCAGAAAGAAAGCAAACATTTCAAAAAAATTCAACACGTTACATCACTTCCAAAGTTGTATTTTGTCGTACGAGTATTTTCGTACGTTGAGTAACCTCTTCATTGCCAATATGAGATCAGCAGGCAAAAAGAAATGGACGATTATTCATCCAATACTCTTATCCTGTGTACCAGGCTTTATTCAAAAGAAAAACATACCTAGCAAATTTTCCAGCCCAAGTGCACAGGCTGCATGCCACTGATCCCCACTGATACAGTGACTGAACAACTAGCACAGCATCTTTAACTAGTAAAATTATTTAAACATACTACAACATGGGAAATGCCTATTTTAACTAAAAATCAATTCAGTTGAGGCTTGCAAGCCCCCACTTATATTGCTACAGCACTGTTTATCTTAAATTTTTGCAGTCATTTTAGGAGAATAAGCCCAACACAGATAAGAGAAGATGTAACATCAATAGAAGATCACTTTACATATTCAGTGACTGTGAGTAGGGATGGGCCGAACACCCCCCCCGGTTCGGTTTGCACCAGAACATGCGAACAGGCCAAAAATTTGGGCGAACATTAGAAAACCATTACAGTCTATGGGACCCAAACATGAAAAATCAAAAGTGCTAATTTTAAAGGTTTATATGTAAGTTATTGCCCTAAAAAGTGTATGGGGACCCGGGTCCTGCCCTAGGGGACATGTATCAATACAAAAAAAAGTTTTAAAATCGATCGCTTTTCCAGGAGCAGTGATTTTACTAATGCTTAAAGTGAAACAATAAAAATGAAATGTTCCTATAAATAATGTGCCTGGGGGGGTCCCTTAGTCTGCCTGTATAAGGGCACACCTTTGTGATGTTTAGAACATAGCCAGAGCAAAATTACATTTGTGAAGGAAAAATTGTCATTTATTATCACGGCTGTAATATATTGCCGACTCCTGGCAATATACAGAAAAATCACTGAAAAAATTTGTATGGGGTCCCCCCCTCCAGTCCATACCAGGCCCTTAGGGTCTGGTTTGAATTTCAAGGGGAACCCCGCACCAAAATTAAAAAAAGATTGACGTGGGGTCCCCCCTAAAATCCAAACCAGACCCTTATCCGAGCATGCAACCTGCCCGGCCAGGATAGTGGGGGGGACAAGCGAGCACCCCCCCTCCTGAACTGTACCAGGCTACATGCCCTCAACATAGGGAGTATGGGTACTTTGGGGCAGGGGGGACAAGAGCCTCTTCCCCATAACCCTGGGCTGTGGTTATGGGGGTGTGTCGGAATCTGGAAGCCTCTTTTAATAAGGGGGCCCCCAGATCCCAACCCCCCCATGTGGATTAGTATTGGGTACATCGTACCCCTACTACTTCACAAAAAAGTGTCAAAAAAGAAAAAAACCACAGGAGACAATTAGGGACAAGTCCTTTATTAAAAAATAAACAACAAAAATAAGTGCACCCCATTGTAATCCATCGTCAATCACTGCGAGCGACGGACCCGAAAAAAACAAAAAAAAACAAACAGCTCCTCCTCCATGGGAGGGCTCCCACCGACTGAGCTCTTTTTGTTTTGACATTTTTTATAGTGAAGGACGGGGCCACCCAGTGATGTAATTGAGTGACCCGCCCCTCTGGCATCACATGACATCAGAAGGGGTCCCCCGTACGATACACCCAGTGGCCCCGTCCTGCACTATAAATAAAACGTCAACACAAAGCCAGTGCAGACAGCAGCAGCCTTCCCATGGAGGAGGAGCTTACATTTGACTCGAAACGCGGGTCCATCCCTAACTGTGAGTAGAAAGTTCTATCACTGATGTACAGTTACATACAATTATGTTTCCAGTATAAGGTCCTTTCTACTCTTGTCTGTCTTCTCTCATCTGTTTCTAAACCAAGTGTGTTCACTTCCTCCAAACCTTTTACTTTTCTGTTATTCAACCCACATTCCTTCCCCCTAAACTACTCATCACATGCTCCTCCTCAACACTCTGCTCATAGCATGCTCTTTTTGCCCAATCTACTCAACCCATAATCCTCCCCAGTCTACTCCCCCTAATGACTAAACTAACCCTCCAATCCGCAATTGACCCAATGTGTTCACCCTGCTCTTTTTCTTCCTAGTCCTTTCATCTTTTCCTCAATCTGTTCATTCCACCCACTTTATCCTCAAACCACTCATCCCACCCTCTTTGTCAATATACTGTAAGGGATTAGCTCAGTAGCGGGGTGTGCAGGACCACCTGGATGGGTCACAGCACAGTGAAGTAGGCCCAAACAGACAGCAGGATCTTTGTGAAAGCAAAAACTGTGGTTTATTTCCATGTCTGTGGTTACACAGTACAGGCATCAAAACAGGTAAAATAAAACAAAACAAAAAATAAACCCTTGCCACTTTGGGCATCTAACTACAAAGGATCCTGACTACTTGTTCTCCCAAAGTCTACCACTGCCCAGACACTTGGCGGTCACAGAGAAATAAACAGAGGCTGTCAGGGATATGCACGGCAAACGTGCAAGGGCAGAGGCCAGTACGCATGCGTGGGCAAAATCTCAGTAATACCCTTTTGACAGGCATGTTTTTCAGGATCTCGCGATCGCATATGCGCATGCGTGAACATGTGCGTGCAAGTACGAGCACCTGCACACGTGTGCACGCCACCCATTAGCATTGGCGCCCAAATGTTGTATACAGTATATGGATGGCAGATGTACTAGGGCCTTTGCTGTCTGATCTGCAGTCTTCCCCTGTAGTCTGTATCCTGTGACAATCCTTGATCTTGTTAACCCGGCTTCCTGACCATCCTGATTATCTCCAAACCTGACCTTGGCTTGTCTGACCCTGATTCTGCCACATCTGCTTGATCCTTTGCTGCCAAACCTCTGCCTGAACTTTGACTATTCTTTGCCTGATGTATTTGATGTATCTGACTTCCTGTGAATAACCCGGCTTGCCTGACTCTGCACCAGTCTTCTCAGACCCACCAGCCTTCACTAATCTACAGCTGAGGTAAATGTAGGGTCTTATTCCCCTTTGAAAACCTGAGACAATACAGCTCCTAACCCAATATTTGATGCATCAGTCTGGACCACAAAGTCCCTTGAAAAGTCAGGCGAGTATAACACTGGCTGACTACATACTGTAAGGCCTGTTTTAAGGCCTCAAAATCTGCTTCTGCTTAGCAGATCCATTTGATCATGACAGACTTCTTCCATTTTGTCATTTTGGTCAGGGGTAGAGTTGAGCGAACTTCTAGAAGTCCGGGTTCTGCTGGTTCGGCAGAACTTCGGGACAAAGTCCGGGTTCGGGTCCGGACAGAACCCGAACTTTGTCCCGGACCCCGAACCCCATTGAAATCAATGGAGACCCGGACTTTTAGGTACAAAAAGTGCTGCAAAATAGTCCTGGAAGGTCCTAGAGGTCTGCAAAAGGAAGGAAATGTGGGTAAGGGTGGGACAAGTGACCTACAAAGAAATGGGGACAGGGAAATAACTTTAAATATTTTTAAAAAAATAAAAACATAAAGAATGCAAAAATGGAGATCATCTTCAAAATGGGTATGAAAAGTATTAATTAACATTAGAGGCCATAGAACTGTTCTAAAATCATCTTCAAACTGTGACAAAAAAGTATAAATAAGCCGGGAGTACCCATATCACTGTTCTGCAAAA
>BLSH010551529.1:425192-441902 GCA_018402905.1 Glandirana rugosa | reverse complement strand
TTTACACACATAGTGAAATTTAGTTTGACAGTTTGTAACGTGTAGAGAAGACGTGTTAATAAAGTTCACACACACAGTGAAATTTAGTTTGGCAGTTAGTAAGTTGTAGAAAATAAGTGTGAAGAAAAATTTTACACACATAGTGAAATTTAAGAGATGTGCAATGTTTGACAGTTTGATTTAAAGTGATACACACATTTTCAAAAGAAGTGTCAATAAAAGATGTTGAATGATTGACGGTTTGATTTAAAGTGATACACACACTTGAAATAATTGTGCAGAAGAGATGTTCAATGTTTGACGGTTTCATTTAAAGTGATACACACATTTTAAAAAGAAGTGTGAATAAAAGATGTTGAATGATTGACGGTTTGATTTAAAGTGATACACACATTTTGCAGAACAGTGATATGGGTACTCCGGGCTTATTTATACTTTTCGGACATAGTTTGAAGATGATTTTAGAACAGTTCTATGGCCTCTAATGTTAATTAATACTTTTCAGACCCATTTTGAAGATGATCTCCATTTTTGCATTTTTATGTTTTTATTTTTTTAAAAATATTTAAAGTTATTTCCCTGTCCCCATTTCTTTGTAGGGCACTTGTCCCACCCTTACCCACATTTTCCTTCCTTTTGCAGACCTCTAGGACCTTCCTGGGCTTTTTTACAGCATTTTTAAGATTTTTCATTAAAATTACCAGAACACCGGACCCGAACCCGGACTTTTTTTGAAAAGTCCGGGTCCGGGTCCGGGTCCCGGACACCCCAAAGTTCGGTACGCACCCGAACTTTACAGTCCGGGTTCGCTCAACTCTAGTCAGGGGAGCAGCCTGTGAGACAAAAGGGGGAATAAAGTGGCGATAATAGCCAGCGATTCCTAAAAATGCTTGAACCTGTTTGTTATTGGTGGGGCGTGGCCAACTCTGAATAGCCTCAACTTTGTTTACTTGGGCTTTATTAGACCTCATCCAATGGTATATCCCAGATACTTTGCCTCCTCTAGGCCAATAGTACATTTTTTTGGATTGGCTGTAAACCCAGCTTTCCAGATGGAATCTAACACAGACTGAACCTTTGGTAAGTGTGAGTCCTAATCCTCACTATGGAAGACCACACCATCTAGGTATGCAGCAGCATAGGCTCAACGAGGCTGAAGGGTCTTATTTATTATCTTTTGAAATGTGGCCGGAACATTCTGTTACCCAAAAGGTATCCTCCGATACTGGAAAGATCCCTCTGGAGTTACAAATGCCGTTTTTTCCTTGACCGATTCCGAGAGAGGAATTTGCCACTACCCTTTGGCCAGGTCTAACGTCGTCATAGGCTGTCCCTGGGCGATCAATCAGTTTGTCTATGCGGTGCATGGGATAAGTTTCAAACTTAGTGATTTTATTCAAGTGGCAAAAGTCATTACAAAACCACCAACTTCCATCTGGTTTGGGCACTAGCACAATAGGATTGGACGAATAACTATTTGACTCTTCTATAACCCCCAGCGCACACATTTTTTTTACTTCTTGGCAAATTGCCTCTTGCTGGGCTTCGGGAATTTGATAAAGTTTCAACCTGACCCTTTCCCCTGGTGTGGTGACAATGTCATGTTCAACCCCAGACACCCAACCTGGCAATTCTGAAAATGACTCGTTATTTTAGAGCACAAACTCTCTAGCTTCCTGTTGCTGAGTTTTGGACAGAGTCTCCGCTATCCCGACTTCAGGGATAATCAAGATAGGCGGAGCAGAAAGTGGGGTAATCTCAGCAACCAAGGATTCCCTATTCTTCCATGTTTTTAGCAAATTCACACGATATATCTGCTCAGGTTTTTGCCTTCCTGGTTGGCTAATTTTATAATTCACATCACCCATTTTTCCCAACACTTCATAGGGACCATGCCATTTGGCTAGGAATTTACTTTTGACCATGGGGATTAGCACCAACACCCTATCAACAGATGCAAAAGAATGGACCTAGGCCCCACATACAATGGACCCCATTGTAAATCCTCTGTTAAGCCAACTGGGCTTGTGTCAAATGTTCCTTCACAATAGGCATCACTTGCACAATTCTGTCTTGCATTTGTGCCACATGTTCAATCACACTTCTATGAGGGGAACTCTCACTCTCCCATGTTTCCCTGGCAATGTCCAGTAGTTCCTGTGGGTGCCTCCCATACAGTAGCTCAAAAGGAGAGAACCCTGTGGACGATTGGGGAACCTCTTTGACAGCAAACATCAAATAAGGGAGTAGACAAACCCAATTCTTTCTGTCTTTATCAACCACCTTCCTTAGCATTTGTTTTAACGTTTTTGTTACATTTTTTTTTCTTTGAGTTTTAAAAGAGTTTATTGAGAGCTGACAACCAGGTACATTCGATCAAAAGCCAGTCTACTGAAACAGAAATTATAATATGCCAGCAAATTACAATACACCACAACAGAGAATCGAACAATATAGATCAGTATGTATAGGACTTGACTGGGACTAGAAAGGCCTGAAAAAAACATAAAGTAGAGCATTAGAAACCTTATTCCAGATATATTAATATAGCCTGAGGAATGGAAGCAGGGTTAGAGATATCCTAGTCGATAGGAGAGGTCGATACATACATACAAATAAAGACTGAGATGAAAATGATGATGGGTCAAGAGCTAATGAGTTACTGGGAATGTCAAGGGAGCAATGAGGTGAGATTGCTGACTGAAGGGTCACTAACTTTCAATTTGCCTAGAGTATTGGTCAGTTTCGCTCGGAGATACCACTTAGATAGGCGGAAGGGGAGCATATGGCGTGAGATCTCCGTCTGGTTAAAGGAGTGTTCGATGAATTTCCGCCACCTAACAAAGAAATGTTTTGCGGGTTTGCAGTCCTGCGTGATGGCATCCAATTTTTCCACAAGAAAGAGGTCTCTTAAGGATTGCTTCACCTTGGCTACGTGAGGTGGATCTGTTTGTATCCAGGAGAGGAGTATGACCCTCCGGGCGGCCAGAAGACAGATGTGAACCCAATGAGGGAGAGGGTCTATCACCTGTTCCTGCGATAGGGTTTGTGACAAATTGGCACTGAAGAGATATAGCATTGGGTGCTTGGGGAGATCAACACAGCATACTGAGTCTATATATCCCTTTACTTTATCCCAAAAAGCAGACACTTTTTGGCAAGTCCATAGTCTGTGATAGAGAGTAGGTCTTATGAGCGAGCACCAGGGACAGATGAGCTGCGTTGAATCCGCTTTACTGTGGTAGAAGGGGAGGTAGGCGCAGTGGGCTATTTTAAATTGGGTCTCTCGCCACTTCTCAGAAATTATTAGTCTGGTAACCTGCCAAGATTTGGGAGGGAGCCTCTTGGTTGTCAAGTATCGGTGCCCAAGCCTGGAAAGGGACCAGGGAGTATTTGGAGGCCTGGTGCATGATGAGGTTTGAATAAATGTCCGATATAGAGTATTGGCCATTTGTTATCAATGAGTCAATGAAAGACTTTTTGCAAGAGTCTTTGCGCGAGGAACAACAGGACTTGAGATAACTCGTTAGTTGAGTGTAGTAGAAAACCTGAGGTGACGGAATGAAGAATTCATCTGATACTTCCGAGAAGGGTTTAAAAGTTCCATGTGCTGGATCAATGATTTGGGATATTGTCTTTAGTCCCAGAGCTGACCAGTGAGAAAAATTGTGGTTTCCAAAGAAGGGGGAACATGGGGTTACCCGAGATAGGCAGGAATTGGGAGATGTTGGAGGGTAAGCCCAGGAGCCGACGCACTAGGCAGTACCCTCAATTTGGAGTGCAATACAGCCTGGATGTTAAGTGGACGCACCAGGGCTCCCTCCAACACATAGTTGGAATACCTAGAGTGTTCGGACAGCCATTCTAAAGCTTGTTGCATTAAGCAGGCTAAGTTATAAAATCTAATATTAGGGAGGCTCGCCCCTCCCTCACTTTTCGGGAGGCAAAGTTTTTGGAGTGCGATTTTGGGTTTTTTGCCCTGCCATAAAAAGGCACTGAGGGCCGCCTGTATCTTTTTAATGTCAGAGTGTTTGAGCAGCAGAGGTAGGGTTTGAAGAGGATAAAGTAGCCTGGCAAATGATATCATTTTAAACATTCTTCTCCCGAAGAGCGAGAGGGTGAAGGGCCCTCCATGCTTCCAACTCCCGAACAATCTTATTTATGACTGGAGGAAAATTCAAACTATACAAAGAAGAGGGTTCCTTGCCAATTCGTAGACCAAGATAGGTTATGTGTTGCTTTGCAACCGTGAATGGGGATGAATCTGTCCAAGCTCCAGTAAGTCGCGGGTTTAAGGGCAAGATCTCGCTCTTGTCAAAATTTACCCTAAGGCCTGAACATGCTCGGTATGCCGCAAGCAGGTCCTGTAGGATTTTGATATCCGAGGGTGGGCACGAGGAAAAGAGGAGGACATCATCTGCGAAAAGAGCGGACTGGAGAGTTTGGTTGCTGACCATGATACCACGAATTCCTTTCGGGGAATTGAGAATCCTGGAGAGAGGTTCCAGGTTGAATAGTAGAGGGGAAAGGGGGCATCCCTGACGTGTGCCTTTCGTGAGCCGAATGACCGGAGACATAAAATTGGGGGTGACTAATCGTGCGGTGGGGGTAGCGTACATTTTTTGGATCAGCCATAGAAAGGGGCCTTGGATGCCAAAAGCTTTCATAACCATGAAAAGCCAAGCGAAGCTAATATTATCAAAGGCCTTTTCGGCATTGAGCGATACAATGGCTATATCCCGATCTGAGTGAGATTTGGCATGATCAAGGGCAAGCAGAACTTTCCGAATGTTGAGGGTAGACGAGCGTCCGGGCACAAAGCCTGACTGCGCGTGATGAAGAAGGGAGAAGGCTTGCAAGCCGGGATGCGAGTATTTTGGATAGGAGTTTAGCATCAACATTGATGAGTGAAATAAGCCTATAGGAACCAGGGAGGAGGGGGTCCTTTTCCTTCTTGGCAATTAGTTTGATATATGCCTGGGACCCTGAGGGCAGGTAAGGATCTTCCGCCCACATCGAGATATAAACTTGAATGAGGGTGTCTGGTATAAACTCAGCTGTGAGTTTGTAGAACTCTGCGGACAGTCCGTCCGGCCCTGGGGATTTCCCGGTCACGAGAGTTTTAATTGTGGCACGCACATCTTCAAGGGTTATGGGAGCGTTCAGCCTTTCCAGCTGCTCGGTGGATAGGGTGGGGAGGTCTATCCCTGCAAGGAGGTCAGAAGCCTTTATCGGGTCGATGGGGTCTTCCGCATAGAGGGAGGAATAGAAGTTAGCAAGAAGGGAACTGATCTCAGAGGGCATCTTATCAATGTTCCCATTAGGGTCTTGCAATGCTCCGATAAATGTGGGATTATGGCATCTAGAGTAGAGTCTAGCCAATAGCTTGCCTGTAGGAGTGTTTAGTACTCTCATGTTTTGCGGACCAGTGGTCAAAAGTTTGCTTGGCTTCCTGCCAAACCCGTATATTGGCTGGGGTGCGAGAAGTCAACAACTTGCAGTGTGCCTGGCGAAGAGCATCGCTGGCTTGTACATAATTTGCGCGTGCTAGCTTTTTGTAATGAGCAGCATATGAGATGATGCACCCTCAGTTAAGCTTTCCCCGCCTCCCAGAATAGATTGGGGGAGGACAAATGTGCTTGGTTGGTTTCAGAGTACTCGGCCCAGGCCGCTTGAAGAGAACGTTTAAGCTCCTCGTTGTCAGCTAAATAAGAGGGAAATCTCCAGGTCTGCGGAAGACAGGGGGCTAGCAGCCCTGCGCTCTCCATGGTTATAGGGGAGTGGTCAGAGATCGCCATATCCTCTATGGAGGTGACGGAAGTGAGGGGCAGTAGGCCCGGCGAGCAGAAAAGGTAGTCAATGTGGGAAAATGAGTGATGTGGAGGGGAGAAGAAGGTGAAATCCCTGTGCGCCACATATCAATCATATGGAGTAGCTCTAATGTCTGAGCTAAGGGGGTGGTGGTGCCCCTTGAATTAGATTTTTTTTCCGGCCCTGAGGAGCGATCCCCAGTCAAGTGCATGACCGTGTTGAAATCACCTCCAATAAGGTGAAGGGATTCCGGAATTTGTGATACCCATGAGGTAAGGCCTTGAAAGAAGGGTTGCCCCGGTGAATTAATGGCATATACATTGGAGAGGGCGATATCACGGTCGGCAACCGTTAGATGTAGAGTAAGTCTGCGACCCGCCGCGTCGCTGTCAGTTGAGCGAAATGTGTGGGGAAAATTCTTGTGGAGCAGGATTGCCACTCCCGCCTTGCGTCCCACTGCCGGGGAGCCAAAAACCTTACCCACCCATAACTTACAGAGCCGGGACAGATCATCCGCTCAAAAGTGCTACGTCAGCTCTCAAGCGTTTTAAATGCCGTAAAACTTGCATGCGCTTGTGGGGGGAGCGTAGCCCCTTGACATTCCAAGACACCACTTTTATGTGATCCCCAGCATCTGGAGGAGCCATGGCTGTATCAAACGTGCATTAAAAAGTATCCCTAACGTAGACATGTTTGTCACAGAGATGACTTCCACATGTGAGGGAGTCCTAGGGTCGGTAAAGGTTTCTAGAATAACAGTCAGATTAAAGACAATCAGGTTACACTCAAGTCTAACTGACCGTAACGACAAAGCAATAGCGAGTAGGGGAGTGAGACCCCCAAAACACTTCAGTGACTTCACTTTCTTCCCCATGGAGCACACCCCACCAAAGCCCCCACCTAGTAGATCTCCCCATGGTAGCCGGGTGAGTTGGAGCTCCGAGGAGCAGAAAGAAAGACCAGGGTAGAAGGAAAGGTGTGGGGGATAGAGGGATAGAGGGAAAGACAGTAAAAGACAAGTTGCAAGGAAATGCAGTTAAAGATACAGGACTGGGGGGGGGGCAGGCCGGAGGGGCCCAATTGAGCAGGGATTTTTGGAACAAGAACCCTTAAGGGTCAGGAACAAGAGCGCAAAAGTAACAGGACGTCTCGGGCCAAGCACTTAAACAAAACAAAACATAACATAAGGTGCCAGGACCTCAAGAGTGATGTCCAGACCAGTTACAAGTAATGTTATATGAGAGACCACATATCAATGTTCCAACTCACAGTCTGTGGGGCCTGGGAACAGTAGCAGGACACAGGTCAGTCCTACCTGCTTGGTTGCTGGAGTTTGCAGAGTGTGAGAGTGCTGGCCTTTATTTGTGAAAGAGCCTCCTTTCCGAGGGACCGAACCTCACCCTCTTGACTGGGGGCTTCTCTGGACTTAGTTGTTTCCTACTGGATGAGAGAGAAGATTTCCTGGGAAGAGGCAAGCCCTGAGAGGGGGCAGGGGCTTCCTGTTCAATGTCTGACTGGATCGTGTCTGCTATGTAACGCTCCGCCTCCAGGGGAGAGTTGAAGGAAAGTCGTTCTCCGGAAGGTGTTTGAATATAAAGAATAGCAGGATAGGCCAGGCTGAACTTGACTTGGTTGGCGTGCAGGGTGGAGCACAACGTCGCATAAGCCTTGCGTTTGTTCATGACCTCAACAGAATAGTCTGCGAAGACTAGAAGTGTTTCGCTTTCGATGACCAGCTTGCATTCCCTTCGGAAACGTTGGAGTATCGCTTGAATGTCAGTGTAGTTGAGGTACTTGACAATTACTGGCCGGGGTTTGGAGCGTGTTTCGGTCATTTGCCCAATGCGGTGTGCCCTTTCCACGACACAAGGGATGCAAAGTCCCAGCTGTTCAGGAATGGTGATGGAGCAGAGAGTAGCCAGGGAAGAGTGTGGGACCGACTCGGGCAGGCCCACTATGCAGATTGTTGTGCCTAGACCTGTTTTCCAGGTCATCGACTTTCTCCTGTAGGTCTTTTTAAAGGGTCAGTAGTTTGACCACTGAGGCCGATAATGCTGTAGTGTCGTCCTCCATGGGGGTTATCCGCTCTTCCGCATGATCTAGTGAGGAGTTGAACCATTGCCTGTGCTATGCTGGCTGGGGAGGTCGGGTCTGGCTGTGTGAGAGGCAAGTGCTCCGTCGGCAGTGTAAGGGACAAAGGATCCAACAAGACAACAGAGTAGAGACCATTGGGTCCAAACGAACGTTCGTAGCCTCCGACCGCGGAGCGTTGATCGTAGAGTCCGAACAAACGATCGTGGAGTCTGATCGCGTGTCCGCGGCCCAGTCTATCGTGGAACGTGCCGGTGCCATATATGCCGCAGACTGCGAGCTGTCCCCTACGTCTTTGTTCGGCGCCACGGGTGGCCGAGCTGCTGGTGATCACTCCACAAAGCAGTCCATGATGTTCCCCCCCTGTGCATGTTTTTTAGGCTGTTTTCTGGGGAGAATGGCGGGAGCAGAGATCTCCTAGCTCCTCTCCATGCGGCGCCAGACCGGAAGTGTTGTTGTTAAATCTTTTAACCAGCCCATCTGTTTGAGGGTGATACACTAAAGTACATAATTGGATCACTTTAAGAAGTTTGCAAAGCTCTTTAGTTACTCTAGACATAAACAGGGTGCCCTGGTGCCCTCTAGTGGACTTTAGCAGGGGGCCAACCAAATCCATGGCAATCCTTTCAAAGGGGACCTCAATTATGGGCAGGGATACCAAAGGACTGCGGAAATATGGCATGGGTGCAGAAATCTGACACACTGGACACGAGGAACAGTACATTTCACTTCCTCAGTGATCCCAGGTCAATAGAACCTCTGGGTGATTCTTTCCCAGTTCTTTTCCACTCCTAAATGTCCCCCAAGAATGTGCCCATGGGCCAGTTCTAAGACCAACTTTCGGTAAGGTTTGGGCACCACCAGTTGCTCAATGGTTTCCTCTACCCTCTGTGACACCCGGTATAACAGGTCCTTTTCCATGAAGAAGTACGGGAGGGCAATCCTCTCGTCAGGGTTAACTAATTCCCCATCTATTTTCACTACATTCTCCTGAGCCCTTAGTAATGTGGGGTCCTTCAATTGTTCAGTGGCAAAACTTTCTCTGTGTACCTCTATATCATCAAACACTAGAGGTCGCTGTTCCTCTAGTTGAAGGCTCTTCCCTAGGCCCTGTTGTTTCCCCTTCTAATACTAACAAGGGAAACTCACACTTAGAGGATTCCTTCGTAGAACCTTCAGCCTCTGAAGAACCGCTTAATGGAGAATCTGGGCAACCCCAGAGTTCCCAGAATTTTGGGAAATCCCTTCCCACAATGGCATCATGTGGTAGTTGGAGAACTAAAAGCAACTGGTGCCACAGGTTACGGAGGGAGGTTTCAAAGGATACCGTAGTCACCGGATACTCTCGAGTGTTCCCATGTACATAAAGGTCCGCCATTTTCCTAGGGTGCAAAGTTTTTCCCACCACCAGTTCAGTTTTTACCAAGGTAACCAGGCTACCCGAATCCAACAATACAACAACATTTTTACCATCTAAACACATTTTGCATAAAGGTTTCTCATTTCCCTTTACTGCAGTGCATGTAGTTGCAAATAGGGAATGCCGTCTCTCTGTAAGAAAATCACAGTGCATTGGTTCATCAATAGCTGGGCAAACTGCTGCTACACTTCCCTCTTCCCGGCAACAGTAACAAATCAACTTTATAGTCACCTCCTGTGGGATTGGTCTTCCAAGCCACTCTCGCCAGACATTAGAAGCAGTCCCAAAAATACCTTTAGTTCCCCCTTTTTCACTCTCTCCACCCTCATCTCTTGGTGCAGTCTCACCCGTAGTTGGGAATGGTCTGGTCTTGGGGTGGAAAGTCTGTGAGTCTCTGAAGGAAGATGTCAGATTGTTAGTCATTGGGTACCTTTCCACTAGGTCTAAAAGTTTGTCTTCTGTTTCTGGATCTCCATGGCTCACCCATTTCTGAAATGTGGTAGAGAGAGACCTCAGAAATTTTTTCATGACCACCCTCTCCATTTTTGGACCGGACAGAGTTTCTGGCTGCAGCCATTTCCTGGTCAAGTGGATAAGATCATACATTTGTGACCGGGGTTGCTTTCTCATCCGATAACTCCAATTGTGGACACACTGAGCACGGACAGCCAAGGTTACACCCAGTCGTGCCAATATTTCCATTTTCAACCAATCATAGTTTTTTGCATCCTTAGGCTCCAAGTCAAAATAAGCCTTTTGGGATTCTCCAGATAGTAGGGGGGCCCCTAGTCCAGCCAATTGTTCTTTAGGCCAACTTTCTTTTTTTGCTGTTCTTTTAAAGGTGGTCAGAAACATCTCAGGGTCATCATCTGCAAGACGGTATGTAACCAAAATCATTCCCAGCCTCAGTCTGCTGCCTTTGCTGAAACTGTTTTATAATGGCCTCCATTTGTTGTTGGTGTTTTGGTCCTGCTGTTCCAGTGCTTTCTGCTGAATTGCAAGGCTCTTTTGCAAAGTTGCATTTGTCTGCTGCTGGTTTGCGTTTGCCAGAGCAAGCTATCTCAGGAGCTCCTCCATGCTGGCCTTACTTCACCTGCCCCACAAACCTCCACCATGTGTAAGGGATTAGCTCAGTAACGGGGTGTGCAGGACCCCCTGGATGGGTCACAGCACAGTGAAGTAGGCATGGACAGGCAGCAGGATCTTTGTGAAAGCAAAAACTGTGGTTTATTTACACATCTGTGGTTACAGGATTTAAAACAGGTAAAATTAAACAAACAGAAAATAAGCCCTTGCCACTTTGGGCATCTAACTACAAAGACATGGGATCCTGACTATTTGCTCTGCCACAGCCTACTGCTGCCCAGACACTTGGCAGTCACAGAGAGATAAACAGAGGCTTTTAGTCACCCAGACTTAATCTCACCATTTAGAGGTGTTGCTGCTCCCCAGTCTACAATGCACAGAGATCTGGTTCCAGGGTTGAGCCCCTTGTTGAAGCAGCCTGGGAGTTTTATAGAGCCCTGAGTGCTTTATCTGTTACACCTGAGCTTGTTAACCACTTCACCTCCGGAAGAATTTCCCAGTTTAGGACCAGAGCACTTTTTGCGATTCGGCACTGCGTCGCTTTAACTGACAATTGCGCAGTCGTGCGACGTTGTACCCAAACGAAATTTACGTCCCTTTTTTCCCACAAATAGAGCTTTCTTTTGGTGGTATTTGATCACCTCTGCGTCATTTCTGATCACCGCTATAAACAAAAGAAGAGAACCATTTTGCAAAAAAAACCAAATTTCTTACTTTTTGCTAAAATACAAATACCAAAAAAAATATAAAAAAACATTTTTTTTCACCGGTTTTGGCCGATTTATATTTTTCCTCATATTTGTGATAAAAAAAATCGAAATCTGCGTTTATTGATTGGTTTGCACAAAAGTGGCCACGTTTACTGATGGTGAGAATTCATTTCTGGGGTTTTTATTATTTTTATTTTTTACTAGTAAAGGCGGCGATCTGCGATTTTTAGCGGTACTGCGATATTGCAGCGGACATGTCGGACATTTTTGACACTTTTTTGGGACCATTGACATTTATACAGCGATCAGAAATTTAAATGTCCACTGATTACTTTGTAAATGTCATTGGCAGTGAAGGGGTTAACCTGAAGGGTGTAGTGAAGGGGTTAACTATGTTCCCTGGGTGTGTTCTAACTGTGGGGGGGGTTGGGCTACCATGGGCATGAGAGATCAGGGATGAGTAGATCACCCATGCCCGCACTGTCAGAATGTTCTTTGCCTGTGGCCGCTCATCGTGGCTCGCCGGCGGACATCGGGTCCGCCCGAGCCGCAGGCAACTCCTCAGGAGTGCGACGGGCGTACACGCGTGCCCCCTAGCGGCCATTCGCAGATCGCCGTCTTTTTACTGCGATTTGCGCACAGCGTCCACATTGCCGCCATGAATACACGGCAGGCGGTGTGGAACTGGTTAATCCTCATTGAATCCAAACAGGCTCACTACACAGCACAGCATACAAAAGCAATCAGTGTTACAGCATAAATCTGGGACAAACATATCTCCCATCCTGGACACAACCCATAGATTTTCCTGGCTTCCTGTCACAATACTCAAACCACCCTCCTTCTCCTCAAATTGCTCACCCCACTCTCCTTCTTCTCAATCTGCTTATCCTACCTACCTTTTTGGAAATTCGCTCATTCCACCCTCCTTCTTCTCAATCTTCTTATCCTACCTACATTTTCATCAATCTGCTCATCCCACCTACTGTATATTCTTCTTGATATTCTCAGCTCAACCTCCTTCTCCTCAATCTACCCATCCCACTGTCTTTTTCCTCAGTCTGCTTATTCCATACTCCTTTTTTTTCCAGTCAACTGATCTTGTCTTCCTTTTCCTTAGTCAACTGATCTTGCTTTCCTTCTTGCCAGTCTGCTTCTCCACACCAGCGACCACATTGAGTGTAATGCCAAAGGAAACAAAAAACTGTCTAATTAAAGAAGACCTGTAGTGAGATAAGATGGTGGCATTGCAGACCTCTGTTTTTAAAATTGTAGCGCTACTTCCACTGGGCCCACTGGTAATAGCTGGTACTCCCCTAAAAGTACATAGGCTGCCCAGCACCGCAAGAACCAATCTATTTGTCCCATCTCCAATAATACACTCTAGGGGATGTCTTTTTCGTATTTATTGCTTGAAGAATCTTTAACAAGAGAGGGGTTTAGGTCACAGGATTCTCCAAAACTATCAATAGCAATAATGCGTAGACACATTTCTTACAGCAGTCTAGGGAATAGCCAGTATACAGTATCTAGAACTCTATTAGAGCAGCCCCTGTCCATGTGGCAACCTCTGGCACCTAGTTTCCTTCTAGCACAAGCACACCCAAAGTCCACAGTTTGGTCTTTTGCTCACAATGTCCTTGGAGATGTCTGCCACCCAGCACCCATAGGTAGTTCCTCAGTGAGGGAGACAAAACATCCTTCTCCAGGACCAAGACCTCAGAGCAATGCCCTCCATCAAATACTGCTTTACAAATCTACCCCGGGCCCTCAGCCCAGCTCCTGCTGAGACTCAGACTGCAATCTCCTGTTTTCCTGTTTCAGAAATTCTCTTCTAGGGAAAGTAGCCCCCCCCCCCCAGACTGGAACTGTCTCTGATGAAGAATAATACTCACTCAGATCTTCCAAAACATTTATCACCTTCTCAGCCACATTCTGAATGCCTCCATCCAGGAATTGGCTGGGGCATGATAAATATTCATACTGGTCATATAAATATCCCTGCCCTGTATCCTAGAAGCTTCTTCCAAAGACAGGTGGGAGAAATCAAACATCCATCTTAGGAAACCCTAAACAGACAAAAATAAGAAATCACTGCTCCACTCATTACTAGGGAGCCATAAACTACATTTTTATACCATCATTCTGACTTTCCTATTCTGCTTGTTTGTTCTTGGTTAGTGTCTCATAGTACTGAAGCCTGAGACAGCCTAACAACCTGTATATTTCTACGGAGGTTAGCAATGGCTCTGTATTTTCAACAGTGTAGAATTCTTTGAACATAATTATTTGATACTTTTTTATACTCCATAAAGTTGTTTAGTGTTTACAAAACTTAAAAAAGAACTATACCTTTTACTATAACTAACTTTTTTTTTCCATTTTGGGTAGAGCAAGGGAGGGTTATAAACACTGTCTAATTTTTTTTTCTATCTGCTTCCCATTTCATAGATTTCCCTTAACATCCTGTCCCTTAGCAAGACAGGAAGTGAGAGAAAATCCCTGAAAATTAAGGGAATACCTTGGGGATCCTCAGAAGTATCTCCGTTAATAGATTTCCTTGTTTACTTTCCTTACTTTTCTTGGGACAACCCAAAATTGGGGATATTCTTTACTTTCACATTAAATGATAATAGTAAATAGGGCAAATAGAGAGGGTGAATCTCTTTAATGGAGGCACAGACAGAAATAAAAACTGACAGGGATTCTAATTCCTCTACACTGTATCCAAAATGAAAAGAAAAATGTTGCCTTTAGTTATACTTTAACAAACTTTCAAGTGTAGAAGGTTGTGTGCTTACTGTGTTGAAAATACAATTTCAGAACTAATTAAACTGACACCAAACTTTTCATTTATTATATGGTGACTGTATTTTCAAATGAAATCAGAACTACAATAAAATTATACTATATCTAGAAAAAGTCAAGGTTAGATATAAAAGAGAACCCACCCTTTTGGTAAAGAGCAGGATACGTTTTTTTTAATTCAAAGTACAGGTGGGAAAAAATCTGCCACCTTCTTCTAAAAGAAAAAGAGATAAATCGCAAAGGGTATAAGAAAGGTCAAAACTATATAGATCTATAGATACATTCTGAGGGGAATATATCGTATAGCAATTAGGCTATATTTGGGTTCAAATCCAAGTAATCTGGAAATGAAAGCAGTAAAGCCCAAATGTGGCTTCATTCATTACACATTATGGAAAATGCATTAAAATACACATTTTAACTCCTTTACTTGTTTTTCTTCAATTGCTGCTCCAGCATTGCTCAAAAATCCTGTCTGCTGGCAGCAGACTGAAGAGGACTGTTGCAGTTTTTGTGAGATCAGCTGGCTTTCATTCATTGCCCTACATACCTCTGGCATAGTCACATCTATTGCTCTACAGTCATCATGATCCATGGAATATGATTTCTCTATTGGGCAGGGAAATCTTTTGTATAAGTGTATCTAAACCAAACAATAAGAAAACTGTATTTATAGCAGCTTACAGATCCTTAGATGTGGTGGCTGAATTTGTTTTATTTGTAGCGTTACATCCTTAAGGACCGCTGGATTTTATTGTGATTGACGATAAATCTACACCAGCGGACATTTTTTGAGTTTTGATTTTTTTAATAAAGGACTTGTCAAAATCTTACGTTGTGATTTTATCTACTTTTTACACTTTTTTGCTGAATGAGTAGGGGTACTATGTACTCCATACTCAATTACATGGGGGCGGGATCTGGGAATCTTGTTAAAGGGGGCTTTCGGATTCCGATAAGCCCCTGCATGCAAACTCCCACAAACACAGGCCAGGGTTGTGGGGAAGAGGCCCTTGTCCCCATCAACCTAGGGACAAGGTGCCTTGGGGGGCACAGCCCCCGCTGCCCAAGAGCGCCCCCCATTATGAGGGAATGTGGCCTGGTATGGTTCAGTCGGGGGGGTTGCTCACTCATCCCATTCATTTCCTAGCCTTCTGGGCTGCATGCTCAGAAAAGGGTCTGGTATGGATTGGGGGGGGGGGGGGCAGTCTGTTTTTTTCTGCATTTTTCATTGCCAGCATCATTTTGTTTACATTTCAGCTGTCAGTGGGGAAGCCCGTTGACAGCTAATGAATCACCGGTTGTTAAGGATACGGCAGCCAGCTTCCTGGCCCGCTCCTTGACAACCAACTATTCTTCACACAGAATTCAGATTGGTCGATAATTTTTCGACTGATCTGAATTCGAATTGTCCAGAAAATCTGGAATTTGTTTGAAAATTAATATACAAAAAAAAAAATTAATGGAACTAAAGTAAACAAATTCCGAAATGAATTAATGAAACAAAATTGGCAACATATCTATCTAATATCTATCCGAAACAAAAGGAAGCTCATTTTTCCATTCTGCACATTTATAAGAAGGCAAGCCAGCAGAGGCAGTGCAATGCTTTGTCTAGAGGAGTCCATGCCTTGATGGATCATAGCTGCTTTGGCGGCAGAGGGTGACCTGCTCAATATTATGTAGGTAGTCACAAAGTTATGGCAGATCAGTGTAAATTAGCAGAAAGTTCTTCAGTGCTAAGTTCAGATAATATTGTAATGATGAGCCGTACATTGTCATTCTCTCGTTGTCCCCTTGTTCTATATAGCTCTGGAATGACTTGTTCTTTTTGTGTTTCATTAGGAACAAAACATTCATTTTCCATATTTTTCTTGTAATTTACACTGTGACTAGCTAATTGAATGTTACAAGAAAGAAACTGAAAATAAATTAACATTTAGATGATGAAATGAAGTGTTCATTGCTAATGTTTTACTGGGCTTCAGAACCTGGTTGGATAAAAGTATGAGATATGCTATGGCTGACTTGTTTTTGAAGATGCAAGCTTCTTGGCCGCCATCCTATTTGCCTCACTAGTTAAAGCAGAACTAAACCTAAAATGTAAAAAAAAACTGTGAGCAGGCTGGCTTTTTATATCAGAATAGACGTGCTACGTTTCCTTTCTGCAATAAGACACACTTACCTACCTGCTCACCATCCTCTGCTGAATGGCTTGCGGCTACAGCATGGCCCTATTCAGCTGTGGTATAATTTTTGCAAGGCATCACATCCGCGGCATGTGTACAAACAGGGGAGGTCCGTCCATTAAGGGCGCACGGGCACCGCCCCCTCTGTCCTCGCCACCCCCTATATGCTATGGATAGATTCATGCATAGTATGAATCTATCCATGGCTGCCCGCAACCACCCCCTATTCATGTGGCCGGCCCCTTTCAGGACGCCTGCCGCTTGAATTACTGTGGCAGGGGATTTCTGCGAAGCATCCCATTAGAGCCGTAGGCTTCAACATAGAGTGGCTTGTGGCGTACAGTGTGCCACCCTTAGAAAGGCAAATGGACATTTGCCTTTCTAACTCTAAACCGCCTCTTTGCCAATCAGGAAGCGCAGGTATGTTACCGGTTACGCCTTTCTCAGAGGAGGAGGGGAATGCACGGCCGAAGCCAAGCCGCTCAGCGGACACCGCTCACTGCCTGCTCCTAGATGGGGTAAGTGCATGATTTTGATGTCCCAACTGCCTTGGGGGGGAACTGTCAGTGCTGCGAGCCACGTGCTGGGGGGGAGG
>BLSH010551529.1:400407-421796 GCA_018402905.1 Glandirana rugosa | reverse complement strand
TCTCCTCATATATGGCGTAGTGGTCTCTCTGGTGATGCTATATACTCATCTGGTGATGCTGTATAAACTCCTCTGGTGATGCGGTATATACTCCTCTGGTGATGCTGTACATACCCCTCTGGTGATGCTATATACCCCTCTGGTGATGCTGTATATACCCCTCTGGTGATGCTGTATATACCCCTCTCTGGTGATGCTATATACTCCTCTGGTGATGCTGTATATACTCCTATCTGGGGATGCTGTATATAGTCCTATCTGGCGATGCTGTATATCCTATCTAGTGATGCTGGGCTGTATAGTCCTGAAACAATAAGTTGAATCTATAAGGGGTGGGGCTTATGAGAAGTGTGAGGGGTCAAAAAGGAAGGGCGGGGTCTGACGACACTGTTTTTTAGGTGGCTGGTCAGGGATCATAAAGCAACAGCTCAACTTTCAATTTTTAGCTCCAACCCCCCCCCCCCCCTCTTCCGCCAGCTACCTGTGTGAATAAGGCGTTAAAATACAAACTTGAAAGTCCATAGCTTTGCCACAGGTATACATACACTTTGAACTGTAGAAATCACCTCTTAACCTCAATAATCTTGTCTCACAGTGCCTAGCCTAGTTATGAACAGGGCTTCACCCAAAAAGGGTGAACTCTAATTTCTTTGCTCGTTAATGCCCAACTATGCAGGCGGAAACTGTGGTCATGAGAGATCTGCATTAAGACAGCCTCTCCAACTTAAAAGCGAGCATGTCATGGCACAATTAACTCTTCATGTCTCATTCACTTTACAGTGACCTTACACTTGACCAACTGCACACTATATTACATGCTGCAGCACTTCTGAAGGAATACCGCAGAACCTGTATCCCACTTTCCAGCCCAGATTTGATGCAACCTTACTTCCAGTGACATACCACTAGCACTAAGCCAACTCTTGAGGATGTTCTTAACACTTCTTTCCCCCATGACATACAGCCGCTAGGGAGGGGATCACATCAGGCACTCCCTCGCTAAAAGAGCACACCGAATTTCTGCCAGTCGACTGGCAGCTTAAGCACCAACACACTACTGGCTACTATTGGCAAAGGTACTTAGATCTTCTCTTGCAGCATGCTCCACTTGCAAACCCTTGGTAGCATACTTCCCAGATCAGATGTGCAAGATCATAAGTTGGGCCCCATTGTTGAAAAAACCCAAAACAACATGGTGTGCTTAGCACAATGCAGCACAGAAATGGGCATGATTGTCATTGTGCCAGGGCTGTTGCTAGTATTCTAAAAGGCTTGCAATACCTTTAGGCAGTTTTAGTAGAGCAGGAATGCAGCAGGCATAGCACACCGAGGCAAATGGTGATTGCGGTCAAATTGTGTTAACCATGGGAGGGGCTTAAAGAGGCATAGCTAAATAAATCAAACACCTTCTTGTACCCATAAAATATGCTTAGATACTGTAGGTGTGTCACAAATAAGAGTCTCATAGACATCTATAAACCTCAGCACATTAATTATTTTAAAAATGCAACACTCCCATTACATATGATTTTGTATACACTGAAAATAGACAGAGAGCTAACACTTTGTTCAAGCCTAACTCAAAGAAGAACTTCACTAGTATAGCCAGGGATTGCTTAAAGTGGCTGTCAACCTGTGACAACCACTTTAACCAACAGGTAAGCCTATAATAAGGCTTACCTGTAGGTGCCCTGCATATCTCCCAAACCTGCACAGTTCAGGAGATATGCAGTGTACTAGTGTCGTTTCGGCACCTGCGCAGTGAAGAAACGACCTCCGTGCCATTTCTCCACTGAGACCGTGCCGTGACTGGCAGCTCCCACGCGAATGCGCAGGAGTGACGTCATGCGACTCCAGTCAGTCACAGAGCTGGAGATCGCTGCCCCAGAAGGAAGAGGGGCAGAGGATGGACGCCGCCAGCACAGGGGACAGCGCTGGACGTCGCTGGAATTGTATGCAGGTTAGTGGCACATAATGGGCTACTATGCAATGCATAGTAGCCCATTATGCTTCTAATTTACAGGGGTATGTAAAGGAAGTAAACCCAGTCTGGGTTTACTTCCTCTTTAACTACCAGAAACTGTTGAGACAATAAACATCTTAGCCAAACGTATGTAATCTACAATATAGTGTATATACAGTAATGCTGGAGTACATAATGTAAACTATAGTGTATATAGTGCAGAGTATGTAACATACAATATAGTGTACATAGAGCAGGAGTCTGTAAACATGGCCATGGACATGTGTTCCTTTATCCACATAAATTTGGTGGATGAAGGAATCCCTCCCTGTCTGTCCACCAGTACAATGTTCCCCCAGGTCAGTATGTTCCCCAGTACAATACCCCCCCCATATCAATCTATCACAGTACAAATTCCCCCCACCCTGGTTAGCCTGTCCCTCTACAATTCCTCCCACCCCAGGTTACTCTGTGCCCACTACAGTTCCTCCCCCCCACAGGTTACTCAGTGCCCACTACAATCCCCCCCACCCAGGTCACTCTGTGCTCACTACATGACTAGGGTTCCCCAGTCGCCAGGGGGTGGCTATCAGGGCTTCAGTCCCGAATGTTACACCCTCAGCCCCGAGCCTCCCGAGGGGCCCCTAATGGCGGGCGACCTGACTGAGCCACGGGCGAGTGGATTGATAGAGCCGTGAGCCGGAGTGGTAGGATCCCCTTGTACACGGGGTCTGTTGTTCTTCCTGGAGTGCAGCGAGACCTTTCCCCGGCACACACCACTCCTCCAGTAATGACAGCCACCGAGAGGTCAGTACACCATAGCTGCCAGGACCCCTTTCCCACCACCACTTCCAGTCCACTTCCATTTGGAGCGGTGGGATCCACCGTCCCTCTTGGATTGCCGCAGGTTCTTTGGCAGACACCCCAACTTTCACCTAGCTCTGATAGACGCCAACGGGGCTATACAACACAGCTGCCAGGATCCCCCTTCTCCCTTATCCACATCTTTCCAGCAGCCGTGGCCAACTGAACACAAAGCCCTGAGTGCCGGACCTGAGGGGGGATGCTGTCAGAGCCACCGACTCCCATGGCGGCGGGGGGATGTGCTCTGTACTGGCTGCATACTGTCTAGGAGGGACACTTCACTGGGGGGCCACCTGTGATGTAAAGAGGGACACTCCACTGGGGGGCACCTGTGATGTAAGGAGGAACTCCGCTAGGGGCACCTGTGATGTAAGGTGGGACTCCACTGGTGGCACCTGTGATGTAAGGAGGGACTCCGCTGGGGGCACCTGTGATGGAAGGAGGAACTCCGCTGTGGGGCACCTGTGATGAAAGGAGGGACTCCGTGGGTGGCACCAGATGGAAGGAGGGACTCCGCTGGGGGACACCTGTGATGGAAGGAGGGACTCCACTGGGGGGCACTTGTGATGGAAGGAGGGACTCCACTGGGGACACCTGATGGCATCTGGTAGCAGGCGACGGTGGCAAGTGACACACTCGGGGCTCCCACTGATTCTGCATTATGGTGAGTTGAACTATTGGTGCCGGAATTATTGAAGCGCCAACACCCGGTGATTGGAGTATCTTTATCTGCAGACTGTTAAACTTTCTGGAATACACATATTGTTATTGTGGTGTAGGATCTGGGCCTACTGTCCCTCCATCCCAACTTCTTTCCTTCCTTCTCTTCTCTTTCCTTCCCTCCCTATCTCCTTCTTTCTTCCTTCCTCCATCCCTCGTTCATGTCAGATGTGAGCCACACCCCTAAAACCATGCCCATTTAAGCCACGCCCATTATTTAGTTTAGAGCACACCCATTTTTGCGGGACCGCGTTTTGCGCGCCGCATTTCTTTGGGCTAGAGCCCCTGGTCTTTTTCCCACTTAACAACTCCCCTGCTCAGATGTAACCCTCCTGCCAAACTACCGAAGCCCCCCAATCTTCTACCACTTATAACCTAAATAACAAGATCAACCCCAACAAATTTTGGCTGCAAGGCCATTTATCAACAAAATCAAAAAACATTAACATTCCTTAAAACAGAAACAGTGTATACTAATATATGTAAAGGTTGCTGGTCTTAGGAGGCACAACAAATCCATGTCCTTTTTGTATCTGCACAACTACTAACCAGCTCCCCAGCCGCGCAACACCAGCTCAGGGACAACCACCTCTTTGCAGATACTTCCTCTTTTTCACTTCCCAGTTAAACCACTGTTAACTGAGATACCACTGAGGACTCCATACCTTAGATGGGTCCTTACACTAAACAACTGAAGAGCTGATGCCTCCAAAGACCTCAACCACCACTGCTCACAGGTGTAAAGCCTTACACCTGTAAACTCCACCAAAAAAGCAAGGCTCTCTGAATCCCATCCTGCAGACCCAGGAACCATAAATCCGTACCAATGGCGTTAAGATGAACACCATCACTCCACAGGAAACGCCAAGTATCAATTTCCAACTCTGGATATGCGAAACAAAACGTCCCATCTCCTTGTTCACTTTGATACGCGATTTGTTTAATTTCCAGATGGAACAAGCAAAATGCCAAGAGGTGTGAGCTACAATCTCCGACCATACCAAAACCATACCTGGAAAATCCACACGGAGCCGAAGAAAATCAAATTTGATATCCCGTATAAGGTGGCGCATGGATCGCACACCCAAGTCGTTCCCCCCCGCATGTACCACCAAGGCATCAGGTGCCCTGCCTAAGCAGGCAAAACAACGCACCTCCGGGATAACTTTGCACCACAATAGCCCTGGGATACCTATCCACCTAACTAAACCAGATGGGCGAGGCACTCCCAATTGCCGGCCATTTGGTCATACATCTGCCCGTTTGGCCCCCCAAAAAACATGGCAGAGCACCCACACCAGGGCTGGAGTGACAAATCTGAAAAAGAAACAAAGACAACGTAGCACACAGAAGAACAAATACCTTGAGCAAGGTACATAACAAAGACAGAAACTTGGCAATTTAACGAGCCATACCGGATTAAATGAGGGCGGACGTAAATTTGAAACCTATTTGACTCCCACCTGCCAATGCGTTTTATCAACAGATTCTTCCAAACCCCACGAGCAGCCTCAGTGGCCGCTCCAATGCAAAATGAATGCGAAGAGTACCCTTCAGCCGCATAACCGGCGGCCGTAATGCACGGCCTGAAAACCGCTCTAAATTGATATACAGACAATACTGATCCATCTTAGTGTATCAGGAGAGAACCCACCCGCTCAGGGCGGTACTGTAAAAACTTCTCCACTGCAGCGATGGGACAAATGGAGGAACCCGATATTTGAAATAGTCGTACATACGTACCTTTACCTGGTCGGTCTTTGAACGCCGAATAAACAAGGCCACCGATGATTCGCAGCAACTCACATCATCAGCCAACAGGCCTCCCTGCACAGACTTACATATTCACTGATCCTAAAGGTCCCAAAAAATGCCAGTATAAATGCTGTACGGAACAAGATAACCTCATACTGGGTGGAGCACAACCTACTCACCTGCACCAGCAACTCCTGCAGCATATCAAATGTAATTGTACGGCGACCATCCGGCCTGTGGGACCCTTTCCTATACCTCCTCAATGCCTGATGGACCAAGAAGTCCTTAGTAAGGTTTCTAATACCCCATAACTTAAATAAGAAAGCTAAACCGGATAATTTTCGGTTCATGGCCAAGACAGACACGACTTGATCAAAGTTCAAACCAATAAAATACATTAACACATCCCGAACTTCCATGCTGTCCCACTAGACTCCGATTTGTTGCAAAAGCATCCTCCAATCCTGCCATACCTTTGAATAGGCGGCCCGCGTAGATCCACTCACCAAATTCCTGATTAGGTCCAACTCCAATGTGATTTGCCACAGCTTCCCTGGACAAGGAACCCTGTGTTGCTCCGCTCCTGGTGTCAACTCCTGGAACTTGTCCAGCTGAAACCGAGACAAAGCATCCGCCAATGTGTTAGTAGTCCCTGGCGGATGAACAGCATAAAAAAACACATTCGTTTGCAGGCAACGCAATACGAGATGATGTAAAAGACGTACCACCAGAGGAGAATCTGCAGAAAGCCAGTTGATGACTTGCACCACCCCCAGGTTGTCACAGTGCAGCCACACCTTTTTGTTGCTAAAGGCGTCTCCCCAAACTTCTACAGCAACAATGATCAGAAACAGTTCAAGAAGAACCAAATTCTTTAAGTAACCAGCTCGTTTCTACTCCTCCGGCCATCGCTCTGCGCTCCATCTTCCCCCCAAGAATGTGCCGTACCCAGTGGACCCCGTGGCGTTGGTGTACAGCTCCAAGTCAACCAGAGTGAACGACCATTGTAGTTTTGCAGAAAAATGTCCCAAACCCGCAAATCTGCCCTGTGGTCACTCTTCAAAGTGATGAAATGTCACGGAGAGGAAACCCCAGTCGTAGCCTAAGACAACCAGATAAAGATACCCAAGAATACGATACCCAAGAAACGAATGGATAAGATCAGACCCTCCATCTTTCCCGCCGCCAAGGGAATACCGAACCGGTCCGCAACATGCTACATCTTAGCCAACAAAACACCACACAAATTGGACGATGGAGGCCCCACACACAAAACCAACTGGGAAGCCCACTTCCAACAACTGGACAGCAGCCCGATCCGGATACTTACTTAGAAAAAGGCGCATCCTTTCCACCCTCGCTGGCGTCGTCCCTCTTACTTTGTTTAAGACAGCGAGAGAGGGAGTGAGATCTGCTGCAACCTGAGCATTTATGACGGAATCGACAGGTTATCCCGAACCTGCACGATCCTTCATTAAATTGCCAACAAAATCTCTACATACTCACCCTTCCAGATCCTGTCGCGGACCTCCTGTTTCATATGAGCCCCCTAGGGGCCCTCGAAAAAATGTGAATTTAACACTTGGCAGCATCTGCTAAGCGAACAGAATTGGACTGCATACCTACCTCTGTGCCCCTGTCCATCATGACTGTGCTCCCTGCTGGGCAGACGGGGCCCCCAACGACACATCCGCACCGGCCAGAACCACCATGCCGGGCCTAGAACCCGATCCCGTACCTCCAGCCGAAGCCGGCTGCACCCAAGTGTCAATCGGATTCACTCCCACACCAACCTCAAACCTTTGTACCAGCAACCGCAAGCCAGTAAGCAGGTCCTACAGTCCCAAGGCAGCCCCTGACGCAGCGGACGCCCGGTCTGCTGTGTGCAGGGAAGCATCCATCAACGCTAAGGGAGGATCACCCACCCTTGACCCACCCCCAACAAACCACTTAAAGTAGAGTGTAAAGCATACAAAGAATTAGCTGTACACTGAACAAGCTGCCCAGAAAGAGAGCCCACAGCCGGTGCTCCCGAATCCAACACTGGCGAATCTCCGGATACCTCGCCATCTTCGGAACTAGGCTGTTCCCCGTCTGACCAGACATCATCCGTCACCTGCTGATCCGCTTCTTGGGTGCTGGGATTCACCGAAGGGTCCGGCCGCCGAACGACCACACTCCGCATCTCCGAAGGCCGCGACCCGTTCCCAGTCCTCCTCTACTTCCTGCTCTCCCTCAGACTGCCGGAACCGCTGCTCCTCCCTGAAGTCATCCTCTCCACGGACCCAGCGGCACTGCGCATGTGCCGTAATGGGCCACCTGCTGCTCCCTCTGACTGGCAGGCGCCCGCCCAGGACACTCTCCCACGACGGGCTGCCTCTCTGGTCAGAACATCACCAGCAGAGGCAGCCGCACCACACCGACTCCATCGCTGGCCAGGGCGGAATTGGGGACATGGAGGTACGATGGTCCCGCCTGGAAGAGCTCCGCCTCAGGCGAGGATTCCTCCCAGGGGAAATGCCTGCTGCAGTGGGAGTATGCTGCGCCAGCAGGCCTGGAGGGTCCATAAACGGGCTCCTAGTGCGGCGCTGAGCTCCGGGGGATGAGGAAGGGATGATGCGCTCTGGCAGCCAGGACCACTGACCACGTTGTGAAGACGGCTCCCCCTTGTCCACCGGGACATCCCCAATGAGGGAAGTGACCCGCTTCTGCAGCCAGGCCATACCTCTGGTGGCCGCAACTGCACTAGCAGTGCATCCAGGTCCTCCATACTCCTGCAGGCTGGTGTGAGGCCTATAAGTAGAGAAGACTGGATGGGCAGGGGCTACAATCTCGCTCCACGTCCGCTGTCTCTGTCTGCTTGGCGCCTACTGGGACCCCACCCTGTATACCCCAAGGGCCCACTTACTACAGGCAACCACCCCCATCCAGCAAGACCTCCTTCTCCACCTAAAATTAACTCCTGACTGCCCTATGCTAATCTTTCTTATTTTTTGCTCCAGGCCTTACTATCCCCCCCCCCATGCTTAGACTAAATCAATCTGTCACATCTGCACAAACCCACATCCCTCCCTTCATATTCATAGATTTCACATCAGGCAGATCAGGAAGGAATATCTCCTTTCTCCCGGGCATCATGACATCACGCCTCATCCCCTCCAGGGATGCCGAACCCGCCCCTACAGCTACACACAGCTCCAGCCATAGGATTTGTGTGTGACTGCAACTCGTCATACACAGATCATCTTTGACAGGAGCGACAGAGCAGGCAGTGACAGCAGCACCCCAGATGTGTATCACCCATGGTTTTACAGGGTGTGAGGGCGTAGTGGGCCCCATCCTCCTGGCCCCAGATGTAAGCCCTGTTCTTTAGATACACCTGCCATACATACACCCTTTAGAGAGACTTCAGACCTGGCACTTAGTAACTGTGTACTGCAAGTACAATGTTAACAGATCATAGTCTTTCACAGTCCATTGTAGACACAGTTCCAGTTCATTCTAATTAACTTGCTAATGGGTATCCCAAAAGGGTGGCCACATGTTCCTACAGGAGCAGCTACATCTTGCAGCACACATCGAGGAAATGCCTCCCCTTGTATTTATGGGCCAGCACAAGGGGAAAGACCATGAACACCCAAAAGCGAGCAGAATTAACTTCTTCCTAACTCCCTGGGCAACCTGTAAACAGAACTTACTAACACAGACTTTATTATAACACAGTACAATACATCAACATGACATAGTGTGCACCCCAAAAGTGGGCACGTGCCTACATCTTGATGGCCAGAAGGTGTTTTTTAGGCTGTATCTCCAGCCTTATGTTTTCTATACTTTAAAAAGTGTGGCTGGAGGAAGACATGCTACAAGTCCACCTATATTTATAATCAATTTATTCAATTACTTTTAAATATATTCTAAATATATTGATAACAGGTCTTGATGGAGATGTGTAAAATGGATTTTTCCTGGGTTAAATCTAAGCACTCACAGAAAGCATCCTCTAGAATCTCATATATGCTTTAATATCTTGATACATATGACCATGGAGTAACACATGACATTCCCCCTGTTCCTTCATGAGCGGCCAACCATCAATATAGGAACTGGAGGAATTGCGAAACATTGTAATGTATTACTGTTAGATATTATAAGAAATTACATTTTTACTTATTAAACAAGCTCTGACTGGTTACTAGACTTTCTATTTTGTCCCTGGGCCTGTACCACCTTACTAAATTAGCTCACGTTTGGACATGTACACAGAGTCCACCACATTTTTGTAGCCCAGACATTCTCTTTATGCATCATTTTATCCCAAAAGCTATTCCAGATAAGTCTGGGTAGAACTTTGTTGCTGACATATGAAGTTCCTTTCATGATTACTCTGGAGTAAAATTATAGAAAATTGATGTCATGTTGTATTTATTTCAACCTGATGGCAACAGATGGAAAGAGATAAAACAAAAACAGGTGCAACTTCCTGCACATGACTATATATATGATCTTAAACTTCCTATTTACCTTCTGAACAGCTGGTGTATTTCTATCAGGTCTGGGAAATCTGTTCAACTGTGAGCTCTGAGGAGGAGGACCCTCATTCCTTTTATTTTCTGTTGGCTTTTCTACAGTACCGTAATTGTTTCTGTTTTGTTAATACTTTACGTCCATTAACTCATTGCCTCCAAAATCATACAGAGAAAAATAGGTACACCTTGCCCAAGGCACCTACCCTGCCCCCTCCTCTGCCCCCAGTGCACCCTGCAACTGCAGACATAGCTAAATGTATTTCTTAAACACATGGATAGAGGAAGCTAAATCTCAGCCCCACTTGGAGAACAACAAAGGATGGACAGTTTTAGCACTTATCTAACAGATTTCACTGAACAATGAACAGTGTTGTGACCGGTCCACCCACGGGAAGTAGCAAAATAACAGACCTACCTGTTGGATTAAGAAGTAATAAAACTATGTTACAGGAGGGGGAAATCATAAAAAATAAACGTGCTGTGCTAATGCTAGTGACGGACTTCATCAAATATGTAATTTTTTATTTTGCCAAAAATCCTACTCACATGCACACAACTTACATACACACTTAATCTTTCGTATTTGGGTTTTTTCCAATTTACTTTGAATTTACAGTTTTTTTCGATTCAAAACGTTCAAATCAATACATTTTCTAATCGCTCGAACCGAAAATGTTATATTTTTTTCCATTCAAATGCAGCAAAGTGAACAAACAAGAGAAAATCATCAAATGATTACAATGACTCTTTGGGGTTGATTTACTAAAGCCAGTGCAAAGTTTATTTGCCTTTAGTAAATCAACCCCCATAAATCACCTTTAGCTTAACAAAAAAAGCATTATTTCAAAATGGTACTCTAATAACACACTAAGGGGGTTATTTACTAAAGACAAATCCACTTTGCACTGCAAGTGCACTTGGAAGTGCAGTCACTGTAGATCCGAGGGGGAGATGCTAGGAAAATAAAAAACAGCATTTTTGCTTGTACATGATTGGATGATAAAATCAGCAGAGCTTCCCCTGATTTCAGATCGTCCCCTCAGATTTACAGCGACTGCACTTCCTGCAGAGTGGATTTGCCTTTAGCAAATCAACCCCTATGTCTTTGATTTCAGAAGTATGCTTACAGTTCGAATTAGAATGGAATACAATGTAAAATTTGATTTAAATATTAATTTGAATTTTGGAAATTCTGACAAATTTCACTTCTCTAGATACTTGCCCAGATGCTCATAGTGGTAAAATAAACTTATTTTACTTGTTTGAATCTAGCAAAGAAACATAATAGTCTAGATACTGGCAAATGCATAATGTGTCTTGTGGCTCATCTTCAGAACAAATAGAGAAAAAGCTCTATTTCTAGTGTTTAATAAGTGATAACAGCCTCAGCCTAACTCCATCCAGGTCACGCCCTTGACATGTTTCACCCCACCCATGGGGCTTACTCATGGAGGTTCATTGTGGCTTATCTTGGGAAAAAACAAATCTTCTTCCTTGGATAGTGCCAGGCCTAGGACAACCAGGGCAGTTCCTCCCAAGAAGGGGAGAGCTTGAACATCCTCAGCAGGCCTTTATCCTAAACCTTCTCTTGAGTTGAAAACCTGGTGCCCCAACTACACCCACCTTAAATAGGGCTATCCATAAGTACGCCACCAGGAGGAAGAACAACCCTTAAAGGGGATCCCTGCCTAACTACACCTCCCTAGAAATATATCAGGAGGAGGATAGCAAAACTTCCTATAGCATTAAGATATAAACCTGGCTCCTTGATATCTTCTTGGTAATGATACATATATCATTCCCTCAAAAATTTCAAACATAAACAAATGTACAACAGAATTATAATGCACAGCATACTAAATACAGTGCATGGGACAGGAGAATAAAGTGCATCACAGCAAATGCAGTGCAGGGGATATTGGACTGTGTACAGAGTGGTGTGTTCAGTAATATAATGACCCTTACTGCTTTTAAGTGAGAGGAAATATGGCTCAAAGTTTGCGTTAGTTTAAGAAAGTGGAGTAATAACCACCCCACCTACATGCTAAAATCACTAGGCCCTCTTTACCTCCTCTAACAGTGCATGGGTGAGATAGTGTGGCTGCCCAGTATGGGGGAGCATCATCTCAGCATTTTCCCTGTCACGTGCCCTTTCACTGCTCCAGCACTACACAAAAACCTGGCTTTACCCCCCAAAGAGGGACTGTCCCGGCCCTGCCAAACAAAAATGTGGAGTGAAGGAAGGATTTTCTTATGAGTAAGCCACAAGAATTGCATAAGGTTGAGCTGGGGGTACAACATAACAAGGCAGGGCTGCTGGGCAGAGGAGGTGATAGTTGTGCCAGTGCAAGCAGAGAAACCATGTACAGATTATTACATGCCCCTATGAATTTGCGGACATGTAAAAAATGGTACTGTACCAGATAAACTGGTACAGTTAGAAGGACCGCTAACTGGGTATATGGGTATATGTATTTATTTGTTAGTTATTCGACCCTGGCTTGCTTCAATTACAATTTCTGCCTGACCCTTTGGTTTGTCTCTGTAATTAAGTTACTGATCTGGCCTATTCCTGACTCTGTCTCTGCCCACTGTGTTTGTGTCACTTTGTGTCTTGATATCGGCTAATTGGTGAACTACATCGCCCTGTCACTACAAACTCTTTGGCAACAATGCTCTAGAAGTTCCTGTGATACCAAGATCTCCCACCAGCACTCATGCCCCTCCTTGGTTCTCTGTCTCCTTATCCAGCCATGTATGGACTGCAGCAGATAGAAAGGCCTGGCCTGCCCTGGCCTTTGGGCTTAGGAAAGGGTGGTGTTTGTCAAAAGT
Source organism: Glandirana rugosa (assembly GCA_018402905.1). Taxonomy (NCBI): domain Eukaryota; kingdom Metazoa; phylum Chordata; class Amphibia; order Anura; family Ranidae; genus Glandirana; species Glandirana rugosa. Next base: position 409,133 of record BLSH010551529.1, on the reverse strand, counting down.
GGGCACTGAGTGTCAAATAATCTCAAATGAATATTTGTATTTGGATAGATTGAGAAACTTTTCAAATCCAAACTCAAGCCATTTTTGTACTTTTCTTTTTTTTTAATGGGGAAGAGGTACATTTTTTATTCAGGGTTTTATTTCTGCCTGTTGAACTTATCCTATCTCTGTGACACTTGTATAAGATTTAGAGGAAGTGATTATCACTGGAACAGGAAGGCGCACACAGCGTTAAAAAAAAAAAATTAAAAGCTCTAACCCTTCTTCATATTACTAAAGACACTTTTTTTTTTTTGCTTGTGGCCCTTTTGGAGAGATTTCCCCAACAGAGATACAGAAGGCAATAAAGGCTAACAGAGGCTATAACCCTTCTCTGCCCTATACTATATAAAATAAAATGTTTTTGCTGAAGTTGGGCATTAATATCAATGGGAGGTACTCAACTCGGAATGTAGTGGAACTCCAATTTCCGTATTTGTTAATTATTCTTAGTTCACCCTTCTGTATGAAAGAAAAAACCTACTATCCCTCTGCACCTTCCAGTGTCATCTCCAGCTTCCTTCTTGGTTTTCTTTGGGCAGAATGCTAGTCATGTCATGTAATGCACATTTCCTGTCTCTCATTTACATGCCTCTAGAGGGTGTGCCATCATGCAGGTTGGGCTAACAGTACCACAGGACAGAACAAGGCTCACACAACCTTATCCAAATCTCAATCTTGGAAGAATGCTCACCTTCAAAATGGGGGGAGCTTTAAGGTATCGTTATGGAGAGTACTGTAATCTATGAAAGTAAGAAATGCCTGGAAGTGTGCCTTTTACATTAAAAAAAAAAAAAAATTGAGGATAGGTCCATTTTCTCATTCAATCACTGTTATTGACATCTTAAGTGATACAAGGAATCGGCAGGGATGAAACCCCACACCATCAAAATGTCACAAAACAGAAGAAAGTGCCACAGCTAGACCAGATTAAGAATTGGGTGTACTATTGGTGTTGCATATAGCTCATGATATTTCCTCCCTCACATGCCCCTTCCCCAGATTTTTCTGTCAAAATTAACGGCTCAACTATCAACCCCGTCCCCCCATGCCCAAGTCCTAGGTGTAATCCTGGACTCCGAAATAACCTTTCGGCCGCACATCCAATCGTTATCTAAAATTTGCCGCCTCAACCTCCGCAACATCGCCAAGATATGCCCCTTCCTAACCAATGTCCCCACAAAGCTTTTAATCCACTCCCTGGTCGTCTCTCGCCTTGACTATTGCAACTCCCTCCTCACTGACTTACCTCTAAATAGGCTATTCCCACTTCAGTCCATCATGAATGCTGCTGCCAGGCTCATCCACCTAAAAAAAAAAACGCTTGGCGTCTGTTACACCCCTATGTCAATCCCTTCATTGGCTGCCACTCAACCAATAAATTCAATTCAAGATACCAACAATAACTTATAAAGCCACCCACAACCTGGCCCCCAGCTACATCACTAACCTGGTCTCAAAATATCAACCAAATCGTTCTCTTCGCTCTTCCCAAGACCTCATGCTCTCTAGCTCCCTTGTCACCTCATCCTATGCTCGCCTCCAGGACTTCTCCAGAGCCTCTCCCATCCTCTGGAATGCTCTACCCCAATCTGTCCGACTTTCTCCTACTTTGTCCATTTTCAGATGATTTCTGAAAACTCATCTCTTCAGAGAAGCCTATCTGGCTCCCACCTAACAACTGTGCATTTATCTTCTCCATCAGCACATCCCCCACAGTTATTACCTCTCGTATCTCTTGACCTTCCCTCTTAGATTGTAAGCTCTAACGAGCAGCGCCCTCTGATTCCTACTGTATTAAAGTGTATTGTATTTGCACTGTCTACCCTCAAGTTGTAAAGTGCTGCGTAAACTGTTGGTGCTATATAAATTCTGTATAATAATAATAATGTAGACTAACAGAAACTGACCAGTATTATCCAGTATTTTGACACAGTTAGAGACAGAGATAGCAAAAGGCAGGATGTATAGGTAAGAAAAGGAGGAAAAATAAAGAAGTAGTAGGTAAGGATGAGGTAGAAGGGTAGGGAAGAAATGGTAGGGTTAAAGAACGGGCCCCAGGGCCTCAGATAAGTATTAACTAATTAGAGGCTCACCGGTCTTGGATTTGGCTGGGAATATAAAATCAAGGGTGACCATATTTTCTGAAACCTTTTGTAAGGCTGGGTTCACACTAGTGCGAATTGGACGTGGGTTTCCTTGCATCCAATTTGCATGACAGGAGAATGTGCCCGGCTCTCAATGAAGCCGGTTCACACATCTCCAGGGCGGCCTCGGTGCAGATTGAACAAAGGTCTTGTGCGTGTTTGGCTCCATTTCAGGTCCAAATTCAGGCAAAAATTTGTGCCTGATTTGTCAAACAGACAGCAGGGACACACCGGACCCCTGCTGTGAGCTACACCCGATTTAGGTGTGAACCCAGCCTCAGTGCTCAGTGAGATAGCTGACAGATTCTTATTAATCATCATTCCATTCAATCACGATTAGACTTCATAGAAATTTAGCACAGGAGACTTCCAAAAATTAGCTGTCATCTGTTTTGTAGCAACATGAAGAAGATGAGTTTCATTGCAGGGCGTAAAATTTCTATAAGGAGTTTATTCAGTAGTGCCTCTATTGGGTCCTTATGTAAGTTACAGCCCAAAACGGTGTCGATCAGGTTGTATGTGCAGATCCATGTACTTTTGGGCAAGTCAACCACCCAGGGCCGATCCTAGGGTCACAGACGCCTGGGTGCAAAAATATTTCTGGCGCCCCCAAATGGGCGTGGTCATCTTACTAACCCTCCCCTTTACAAATGATTCTATGGCAACAAGTCCCTCTATTAGTTGCTGATCTCCGCCACTACTAGTAAAAAATAAAAATATCCCACTATATATATCCCCCGCTATAACTTTTGTGCAAACCAATCAATATATGCTTATTGGGACTTGTTGTCCTTCACTAGTTGGGGATGGGGGTGGGTGACACATTCTTAGCTCCGGGGGGTTCATGCTGGGACTGGCAGTCCTTCACTTTTGGAAGGGTCGCATCCCCCAAAAGTGACAGACTACAAACCCCAGCATGAACCCCTCAGAGCTGAGGACGTGACACGCCCCCACCCTCAACTAGTAGAGGACAAGTCCCAACATGAGCCCCCTCAGATTTAAGAATATGATCCCCCCTAAAAGTGAAGGACTACAAGTCCCAGCATGAACTCCTGAGATCTAAGGATCCCCTTAGATCTCACGGGTTTATTCTGTGACCTGTGGTCTTTCACTAGTTGGGGGCCAGGGGGACACCTATTCAGCTCTGAGGGGTTCATGCTGGGACAGTGAGACCTGTAGTCCTTCACTAGTTGGAGGGGTGTGATACATCCTCAACTCTGAGGGGTTCATGATGGGACCTGTAGTCCTTCACATTTGAGGGGTCACATTCCCAAAAGTGAGGGACTACAAGTCCCAGCATGAATCCCTGGGATCTAGCCTTGTGACATCCTCCTCCCATCCCTCTGCAAGTGTCATCTGCTGTCAGCTCATGCTCCCTAATGACACATACACGTTTTAATTCATCCACCTCACCTCAGGCAGGTGCAAGTCGACTCTTCAGATGTGCTCTAATATCCCTTCCCTCAGCCTCTGAGAGGCGCATGCAGCCGCACTGGAGAAGATGGAGGGAGTAGGTGGGTGGAGCCAAAATTCACTAGGCATGGAGGAGGAATACATTAAATCCTCCTCTGCTCTTAATGCTGAGGCCTCAGCTTCGGTCTCCTCCTTTTGATGTCACTGGTTGCTAGACGCCAGGTAATCCAAAAACCAGTGCAGGCAGTAGAGGCCAGCGGTGCAGCAAGAGGCTCTCGGCTGGCCGGAACAAATACTGAAGCACTGTGTGAGTAAATCGGAGCCACTGTTGCTAAATGTAAGTGAGTGCCACTTGAGCTTTGGCGCCCCCCTCTGCCTCAGCTCGCGGTGCCTGGGCGCGTACACCCTGTGCACCTGCCCAGGATCGGCCCTGGCACCACTTTCCTGGCCACATGCCCAAAAACCAGCTGGTAAGTAGATCCATTTTGATCATATTGCATGCCACCAAGCCCAGGTCACTAAACATTGTATTTGTACTTTTTTTCTTTGACTTTATTTGTCCATTGCAGGTGTAGTAAATGCAGTACCCCACAGTTCCATAAAGCCTGGGGACAGCTGTAGTCCTTCCTTTGTAATAATATTTCAGTTCCCTGCACCTTGAATATTTATTACTGCTGTATCCCGTAATTACGAACCCAACCCTATTCATGACACGTAAAACAAGCCTCTAATATAAAGTTTATAATGGTGTGTCCATTTACTTTCCATGCTCAGATGCATGTGGAGACCCATTTAACTCTGTTTCCAACAACTTTATGGTTTCCTCAACACACCTAGGGAAAATAAATTCATAAGCTGCCCTCTATCAGGAGCTCAGAGAGGCCACACCTGATGAGTCAGAGGTGCCTGGGCAAGCGATTTGCAGCTAGGTGAGGGGCTCTCCATTGTCAGAACCTGCATGCAGGCTTTTAGGCTACAGCCTCGTAGCGTGCAACATCTCTGAAGAGGGCTACTGTAGGGAGCTCCTCCCCAATTGCTACCAGAGTACTCTAGTTTCAGTGGGGTGGACCCACAGTGTACTTCAGCCTGGGATCCCTTCAGCTGTTCTGCTGTATTACTAGAGCTTCCCTGGACCTGTGAGAGATGTTGTCTATTAGAATAATCAGAAGTAGTTGTGTTCTGAACTTTGTGATTCTCAGCTTGACTCTCTGTTGATATAGAGACTATGCTGAGCAGCATGAAGAGTCCATGTTTGTGCAGCTTTCATTATTCTGCAGTGTATGCATGTTTTTGCCATCCTGAACCTGTTTTGTATTACTGATTTTATTTTTACACCTGTTTAGTAAAATGCAAGTCAAAGTGATTGTAAAGTATAATTTTTCATGTTATACTTACCAGTCCTGTGCAGTGGATTTGCACAGTGCAGGCTGGATCCTCCTCTTCTCGAGTCCCTCTTCGCTGTTCTTGGCCCCTCCCTCCTGTCAAGTGCCCCCACAGCAAGCTTGAGCCGAGCTGCAGCTCCTTGTGTCCATTCAGACACTGAGCTACTGTTCGCCCCTCTATCCTGATTGGTTGACTGACCTATGGTGCTGCTGTGTCTCAGCCAATCAGGAGGGAGAGGGACTCGTGGACATCACTGGATAGAGATGGGTAAGTATTAGTGGGAGCTGGGGCAGCTGCTGCATACAGAAGGCTTTTTATCTTAATGCATAGAATGCATTAAGATAGAAAAACTTCTGCCTTTACAACCACTGTAAAGTTACTCTTTGATCATTTGACCCATTACCCATTCTGTTAAAAGTGTGTGCACTTTGTTTTTTTACAATGCAATCTTTGCATTGTAATTTTATAAAGTACCGATACGTGTTCACTTGCTGCCTACTATAGTAAGAAGTGAAGGCTTTGCTCTGCTGAATCTTTTACTAAACCTCCACTTGCTGGGAGTTTGTCTGCTCTGTGATTTCATTAGCAATGTCCCCACATCTGATGACCTGCCAGTTCCCTGTCTGTTATCATTTGCTTTTGGCGTGCCCTGACTTCACATTCACGCACTCTGATTGCAAGCATGACCTTTGTGGAATCATTCAGTCACAGAGTGCTCTGACATCTGTGAGTCTGCCTGTGTCAGCTTGTCACTGCTGCTTGTCACTTCCCGGGACGGTGACCTGCCATATTTGTTTATACGTCTAGCATCGAAGGTTCAACGATTCAGTAAGGTACAAGCATGTTAATTAACTCATTAGTAATTAAAATATGCCTTGGAGAAAAAAAAGGCTCTGCAGCGGGACTGATACCTCTCAGTTACATTATTTTATGAAGTCACAAGGAAATAATAAAGGTTAAAAAAATATACAGTATATATGTATATATATATATAGAGAGAGAGAGTGGGGGAGAGAGAGAGGGAGAGAAAATAATTATAGATAAAAGTTAAAAAAATAATCCAGTAAAGTAAACCCCTATATGTTTAAAAGATAAGTGCACTTTTAAACATTATCCTTTTCGCTCTCTGACCCAAACTCTACTCCTCCCAAAATACTTTCCTCAATATGGTGGCTCAACCCTAGCATTTGTTTGCATCCTATGCTGAAAATCCAGTGAGTCTACACAATAGCTATCTTTAGACTTTTATGGGACCCTCTTCTAGGTATCTCTGTCCCCCAACAGAGTCCAACCAATTGTTACACAGAAGTCTAAGAGCAGCTTCTATGCATGGCCATCGCCAATGAATTTCCTGGGTAGGATGTAAGCACACCCCTAGCGTTTATTCAGAAAGTGAGAAGTTAGTTGGGGATGGTAGTTTGGTTTAAAGTGCACTTATTCTAACAAAGAACATTTCTTTGCATCGAATTCACGTCAGGAGAATGTGACTGGCTCTCAATGGAGCTGGTTCACACATCTCCGGGACGGCTGTGGAGCAGATTACACAGGGGTCCTGTGCATCTTCTGGTCTGTTTAAGGTCCGAATCCAGGCAAAAATTCGGGCCTGATTCATCCCTGAAACAGAGGGACGCACCGGACCCCTGCTGTGAGCCGTTCCGCACAGCAGTGTGAACCCAGACTCAAGGATAAGTTCACCTTTGGGGACATGATACATGTTCCTCCTATTTTTAGGGTGGATCATGTAACATGTTCGCACTCCTGCAGTGTCTCCCCGATCTACTGCATCAAGTGACAGCAAGCGAGGGATCTTCTATCACTATTTTATTTTAGTTCTGTGAATGGGAAGCTACATGTATCAATGGCCTTTGCGGCTGTTGGCTTATCCACTTCCACACCGCGCGCAGTATATTTACTGCAGCATTGTGGATGCTAGGGGGCATGTGTGCGCCGGCCGTACTCCGGAGGAGTGTGCCCGCGGCTCGGGCGGACCTGATGTCCGCCGGCGAGCCACGATGAGCGGCCACAGCAAAAGAATGGGGAATTGCCGATGTAAACACAGCGGTTCCCCGCTCTGTCATTGCGGGTTTAGGGGATCTACTGATCCCTGTCACTGGGATCAGTTTGATCTCTTATGCCCATGGTAGCCCAGCCCCCCCCCCCCCCCACACACACTTAGAACACACCCATGAAACACAGTTAACTCCTAGATCTCCCCCTGCAGGTTAACCCCTTCACTGCCAATGACATTTATACAGTAATCAGTGGATATTTAAATTTCTGATCGCTGTATAAATGTCATCGGTGCCAAAAAAGTGTCAAAATGATCCGGCATGTCCGCTGCAATATCGCAGTACCACTAAAAATCGCAGATCACCGCCATTACTAGTAAAAAAATAAAATAAAAACACCAGAAATGAATTTTCATCATCTGTAAACGCGGCCACTTTTGCGCAAACCAATCAATAAACACCGATTGCGATTTTTTTTACCAAAAATTTGAGGAAAAATATAAATTGGCCAAAACCGAGAAAAAAATGTTTTTTTATATTTTTTTTTGGATTTGGATTTTTAGCAAAAAGTAAGAAAAACTGGGGGTTTTTTTTGCAAAATTGTCGCTCTTTTTTTGTTTATAGCAGTGATCAGAAATGACGCACAGGCGATCAAATACCACCAAAAGAAAGCTCTGCTTGTGGGAAAAAAAGGACGCAAATTTCGTTTGGGTACAACGTTGCACGACCGCGCAATTGTCAGTTAAAGCGACGCAGTGCCAAATCGCAAAAAGTGCTCTGGTCCTAACAGGGCTGAAGTGGATATTTCTCAATGAACTACCAGGGTGCTGCTGAGCGCTCTAGGTAGTTCATTGTCTCTTCCTGTCAGTGTGTAATTGCCTGTCTGTATGAGATACAAGCAGACAGATGCACTGACAAGTCTGCAGGAGTCCTGCATGGCATTAGTGATCTGCTGATCGCTGGTGCAATGCTTTACAGGTGTCTAGTTAAGAAAATAATAATTGCATATTTTTCACCTGGAAAAAGATGTGCATTTATTATTTTCTTTAAAAAGGTGAATGTAACCTTTAGGCCATGGACAGGGCACAAAACAATAAGGTAAAGTAAGATGGTGTCATGTTTTTCAGGCTAGGGCAGAAGAGATAGGCCCAGACATGAAGGGATAAGCAAATGGCCTACATGAATGGGTGAAAAGGGGAACCTGTAAACACAGGGCTAAATGGTTAGAATAGAGTTTGGGACTTCCGGTTCCGGCGCCGCATGTGAGGGAGCAGGTAACGGCGGCTCCAGGCCCCCAGACTTATAAAAGCAGACAAAACCCCAGCCACCGACTACCGATTACCTCCCACGGCCGTCGTTTCATCACCCAGCGACAGCCAGACCGATGGACCGATTCGTGACCCACGCGGCAGGTGGAGCGGCCGGTCAGAACCGTTCGATCGTTGCAATGAACGAAGGCTCGCCTAAAATGGCGGACGGAGCTCCGAACACCAGCTCCATGGCACAGAACACCGTGTCAGAAGAACAACAATCTGCAATCCAACCTCCAACTCTCCCTCCTCCCTTGGATGGTCAACTAGAGGGCCTGGCCCAGGCTGTGGCGGCACTCCTAACGCCCTCCATTACCGCCGCGGTGGATAGGGCGGTGGCAGCGGGCATCGTGCAACTCAGGCAAGAACTTGGTGATCATACGAAACGTATAGGGGAGCTGGAGTCTAGAATCTCCGACCCGGTC
>BLSH010551529.1:373672-395226 GCA_018402905.1 Glandirana rugosa | reverse complement strand
GCTACAAACGACTAGAGGCTGACTTTAAAGGGGTGAGGTGGGGTGTTAGGTGGGAAACATCGAAGAGGGTTATTCGGGTGAAGGTAGATTAGTCCATACACTGGTGGTCACCGCCGAAAAACCCCACCGAAGTTAAACAGGTTGGTGTGGGAGGGGGCCGTCTACCAACCCAGAGGGCGGGGTACGGGTGGGAAAAAAATCGGAGGACGAGATTAGTACACGAAGATTTTTTTAGTAGGGGGTAAAGAATAGAGTTTGAAGTTAGTGGTCACCACCTTCCTAATCCATGCACCCGGCCCCTAATCTACATGCAGGGCACCTGACACATGGATTCCAATGGGGGATGATTTTTTTAGAAGCACATGATTAGAGCAGGAGGCTAAAAAAAGGGTGGGCATGGGGCGGGAGACCCAACCATCTGCCGGGGGAGGGTGTGGTTGGACAAATTGAAGCCACCCCAAAAAGCCGCCACTGGTGGTCACATACCTGATTAGATGGAAGTGGGCTTATTGGGAGAAGCTACAAAGGGTGGATTGTGGGGTGGAGTGGGGAAATTTCAGTCGGAGATCAGCAAACATCGAAAGCACTTCCCTTCCACCTGCCCTACACTATTGACACTGGAAAGTCATAGCAGCTGGTTTCTGGTCCTTGAAGGTGAGATCATTGAGGGAATGGGAAAACAGTCGGGGGCCCATCTTTGATGTGATGTCCCCTATTTAGTGTGGTCAGCTTGGAGTGACTGGGTAGTTTTGGACAAGTATATGTTTGCAGTCAACTGATATCATTCCCAAAGCAATTTATTGCAACTGGGGCCTAACATAGGTAACTGGTGCTGCAGACACAGGGAATATGTTTACTGTTCATACGGTGCCTTCAAGGACTTGCAACCTTATAAGATTTTTTTTTGTTTATATGGAAATGTTATTGTTATTCAATTTTGAATTGTTCATAAGCAAAGTTTGCCATGGGTATTTGAACTGGAATCCAACCTGTCTTCCTTTGGTTTGTGCAAGACACTACAGGGTTGATTTACTAAAGGCAAATAGAATGTGCAGTTTGCAAAGTGAAGTTGCACTCTGTAAGAGCAGTTGCTCCAGAGCATAGTAAATTTATTTATTTTATTTATTTCAGATACTTATATAGCGCTGTCAATTTACGCAGTGCTTTACATATATATTGTACAGTCACATCAGTCCCTACACTCGAGGAATGAGGTAAAGCTTTACTTTGCAAAGAATACCCAATCATGAGCATAGAAAATTAAAAAAAAAACTGCATTTTTGCTTGCACATGATTGGATGATGGAAGTCAGCAGATCTTCTGCTCATTTACTAAGCTCTGGAGCAACTGCTCTTGCAGAGTGCAACTGCACTTTGCCAAGTGCACAGTCTGTTTGCCTTTAGTAAATCAACCCCTAAGTCTTCTTTCACTTGGGCAGCAGGTTCTGAAAAGTGATCCACAGTAAATCAATTTTCAGATTGTGGTTTAGAGACAGTTTACAGGTGGAAAGGAGGTGATACTGCCACATCCTGAACACCTGTTTTTTTTTTTATTCCAAGGGGGATTTTACATAGAAGTACAACACTACAACTGCTACAGCCACATTTGGCACATGGTTGTGGCATGGTCCCATTGACTTTAATAAGTGCATTTAGCAGGAGCAATGCCTGCCAAAGTCGACTTGCAGAGTTAAAACTAGAGCACCACAAAGTGAAACATACGCACTAGTCTGAACTGACATATGTGGCCTTAAGGTTAATAACAGTCTACCACAATGCAAGTATCTGTTGTTTACTACGGTCTTCTGGCCATGTGAACTTAAGCCAGCCATAAATAGATCGGATTTTGGCTGGTTCAGTAGGGACCGGTTAAGATTCGATCCATCTATGGACAGGCTGATTGTACCCAAGTCAATCCACCGATCGACTTGCGTACAACCACCGTGTCCGATTTTTAGCATGGGTGGTTGCAGGAAATAAATTTGCATAATCTATGGCTTGCCCTCATGTTACAGTACCAATGTGGCTGCACATGAAAGATCTGATGTTTTAGACAGGCAGTGACCATTTCAAATTCCCCAAATCATTTTTTCAGTTTAACTGCTCAACTGGACAATTTCCAGCAATAAAGTATTAATAATTCAAGTTGTACAGTAAGAAGCACACTACTTTGATCTAGCTTTTCCTTCCAGTATAAATTTGACACAAAGCCAGTATGCACTATAACATGTGATAGCATCATTTTCCAGCTTTAGCACTGAATCTTAGGATAATTGGCTCTAAAACACTTACCATACTTTAATAACAGATAGTTTTCTCCTTTTTGAATGATGTAATTGTATTGTGCCACATTTATGGTGTGAATAAAGGCACAGCTCACCTCTTGCACACACACACAGTATTATTTCCCATTACCTATTGAAGACACTTAAGCAGAACAGAAGATAGAGAAAAAAATGAGAACAGGTTATGTTGGAAGCTGGATGGTCATTATTAAAGCTACATTGTACTTTTCTTTTAAGTGGCTCTGTCGTTATTTCAAAAAGTTAAAAGGAAGCTGAGCCTGAAAAGAAAAGCATTAATACCCACTCTTCCTGTTGCCTGGGTCACTGAACTCCGCTGTCTTTAGCAAATGAGCTTGCTGTAGAATGTTTAACATCCAGCAGATTTCTGGGTGTGTTGGTTGCCTGGTCCAGTGGGGGAACTACCTCCATAGATACCAAGATACCATACCGGCACTATGTGGCCTGGAGCAGAGGGGAGGGGGGTCTGGTTGGGACCACCATGAACATGAGTTGTCATTTGGGCTGTCACTTGGGCTCATTTCACCCACTGTTCTGTTACTTGCATGAAATGTGGTTGCCAGGCTGGGCTTGGGGCTTATACCCTCACCACCTGCCCCCTCCTCCTCCCTAAATCCATCCCCTGTGCCCCATGATTGAAAGTTATTCAGGTGAGGTGTGCATAGGGGGAATGGGGGTGCAGAGAAGGAAGAGGTTGCAATGGTGGAAGGGAGTATAGAGGTAGAAGTGGTTACAATGGTGGAAAGGGGTGCAGAAGTAGAAAAGGGTGCAATGGTGCAAGGTGGGGAGTAGAGGTGAAATAGGATTCAATGGTGGAAAAGGATGCAGTGGTGAAAATGGGTGCAGACATTGAAGGGCTTGCAGTGGTGGAACAGATGTGCAGATGAAATGGGTTGCAATAGTGGAAGGGGATGCAGAGGTGAAAGGGGGTGCAGAGGTAGAAGAGATTGCAGTGGCGAAATGGGTTGCAGGGATGGGAGGGTTTACAGTTATGGTAGGGGTTGCAGTGGTGGGTGGTAATGAAGAGGAGTGGGGGCAACATTGAACAATGGTTTATTAGATGTGCAGAGGTTTTCAGTGGTGGCCAGAGGTGAATAGTGGACAAAGTGTACAGGGAGTGATCGGTGGACAAGGGGGTGCAGAGATAAACAGTGAATAAGGGGGTGCTGTGGAGCATGATCTACTTTTTTTCAGCATACCACAATGCATGTTATTTTGCTGCACAAAAACACATATCCAGTGGCAGGTGTGTTGCATTCTATTGACTTTGTATAGTAATGTAGAGCAGCACTGGGGTGTGAATGGGACCTATAAAATTGCCTCCTTGTTACTCATATTTTTTCTGAATGCATTTTTTTTCTTGTTAAGAATAATATTTGCTATAGTTCAAGTCCTGTGCAACATTACCGTAGTAATTAGGGTATTGTTGCTTTTTTTTTTGAGGATGTGATTTTTAGTAACACTCCTGGCCTGGTCCCCTGCTGTGCTCAGTGGTTCCTGCCAGGCCCCATGTCACCTCTGTATCTTGTAGTGATATAGGGGTTAAAATTATATAATTCTCTTTAGCCAGTTGCTTAATTCAGACACCCTTCCAGGAACAACAGGAGGGTTAGTACAAAGGCAGGCAGAAGTACTTTGAAAAGTATTTTTATAGAATAGATACTTTAATGGGATAGGTTTTGACAACACTAACGCTATCTCCTGTTTCCAAATTTCAGGTAAAAGCACAGAAAAATCAATTTTTTAAAAGCTTACTTACAGTGTTTTTCCTTTCTATAAATTATTTTGTATTCACTTCCAATGTGCCTTTGAGCTTGTTAGAAAATGTGACTGCTTCTGGAAGATTCAGTTCCCTTTTAGGCCTCATTCACAAGGGGAGTACTGTAATGTACTCCCATGTGAGGGCTGTGCTTTTCCAAATGGGAATGCACAGGTGTGCAGGTCCCCGAACTCCCAATGTCTGTGTTCAAAGCTGGGATGTCAAATGGGAAGCAGCAGCTGTTTCCATGTGGCCGCTGCAGCCCAATTGACATCAATACATCAATAGGACTGCCTGCATGGGGATGCACCTTTGCATCATCATGTAGGTAAACACAGCCCTTGCATGGTTCGCCCTGTGTGAACGAGGCCTTACTCTATTTCCCACAACTCCCTGGACACACCCAGGGAAATTTCTGCTTCCCTCCCTCAGAAGCTCCAAGAGGTCACACCTGATGAGGCAGAGGTAGCTGGGCGAGTGATCTGCAGCCAGTTGAGTAGCACTCCACTGTCTTTCTTTATTGCAGATAAAAGATGTTCGAAAGACTCAGATGTTCAAATACTAACAGCTGCAAAGGAAGCTGGTGCTGGAAGATCCAAAGGGGTGTGACTGTAAATCACGTAAACCAGGAACACTTACCTATCACTGTGCCCAGAAAAAACTGAACACCATGGTATACTTTGCTTAGCACACTTTCATTAGGTTCAAAAACCTGTCCATACCATGAAAGGGCTACTGGAATTTTGATGTCCCCCAGGCTAAAGGGTCTGCATATTCTCAGAGCCATAAGTGTCCAAATCTAGATTAAAGAGGTCATAAACTCCGCTTGGTCACTTGTACCTACAGGTAAGCTTATAATAAAGCTTACCTGTAGGTACAATTAATATCTCCTAAATGTGCACTGTTCAAGAGATATTCACAAATTCTACAGCGTGTGATGTCACCGGCGCATATGCACTGCGCTCTGATTGAGGACACACTCAATTTGCTGTCAATCCAGTCACAGTTGAAGATGGAAGCCCTGGCAGCATTGACAGCATGCCCCAGATGGTATCTATTTTAAAGGTAAGTCTGTCATAATGTGCAAGTATGCAGTGCATACTAGCACAGTATGCTATTAACTCTGCAGAGGGGCCAGAACTTCACTACTGCTTTAAGTTTTGTCCCTACCTAGAGTAAACATAGAAACATAGAAGAGTTATGAAGGTAAAAAAGATCAAGTGGTTTGTCCCCTTATATATATATATATTGTGAGGGATTAGCTCTTATGGGGATCAGCTTCCCTGGGATGAAGACAGTTCAGACAGCAGTTCCTTAAGGCTGCATTCACACAGGGGCGACCCGACTTCAGCGCGACTTCGCTAGGCGATTTAAGCGCGACTTTCAGCGCGACTTAAAGGACCTCAGGCGACTTTACAACACGACTTTAGCCAGGCGACTTTGCCTTGACCAATCAGAGAAGAGAGGGAGGGGGCTGCCTAAAAATAAATTCTATTCTTTTTAACTGTGAAGTCGCTTCCATATAGATGGGGATCCGACTTGGAGGCGACTTCTATTGAATTCTATGGGCACAAGTCGGATAGAAGTCGCCTAGAAGTAGTACAAGAACCTTTTCAGAAGTCGCCTTGAAGTCGGAGCGACTTCAGTCGTGTATATTAAGACGGCTCCCATTCATTTCAATGGGATTTCAAATGTCAAGCGACTTGGGGCGACTTGAGGCAACTCAAGTCGGATCGCAAGTCGCCCCTGTGTGAATGGGCTCTAAAATCTGGCTGGCAGCCAGGTTTATTTATAAAAGGTTGCAAATAAAAATAAACAAAACAGCAAAATAAATCCTTGTCTCTCCGGCTCTAACTTAAGCAACAGCATTCCTTACTGAACGGTGCAGGGCTTGTCCCAGACACACACAAAACAAAGTTATTGGAAACCTTTTATTTTAGTCCAAAGCACAAAGCTCTGTGTGTCGGATCTCTGAATCCTCTCAGAGTCCCAGGGTAGAGCAAAGCCTTGCTCTCTTCCTGGTCTATTTAAACTACAGCTGCTAGTGGACCACAAAATCCAGTCCGGAACCAACCCTGACGTAGTGACTGGCACATCCTGGGCCAGATTCTATATTAGTCCAATCCAAATGAACACATGCGAGGAGACAGATAGCGTTTGTCTACTACTTCGCCTCGCATAACATCATATATATATTTGTTTAGTTTTTTAGTATAGACTCGTTACCTCTGCTGGAAGTCTAATCAAAGTATGCACCCACTGGGAGCACCATATAAACAGTTTGTAGCATCAGTTACATACAGTATACAGCACTGTGTGAAAGCACCGTTATGGGGAATTCCCATCTTGTTTTTCCCGGAACAAAATCAAGTCAGGCTGAGCGTTGCTTATCCATTCAAGGAAGCTTTGTATTTTATGAATGAATACAAGGCTTCCTGTGATTGGCTGATGTAGAGATTGTGACATTATATGCCCACCTCTCCACCTCAGCCAATCAATGGAAGCCTTGTATACATACATAAACACAAGGCTTTCTGTGCATGGCTGAGCAGAACTATCGTGGATAGTAGAGGCATGGGCACTTGATAAGGGTAGGGTTTAGCTTAGTTAGGTGGAAGGCAGCAGTCAAGGCCCTGGGTATGGTATGTGCCTAGAATCAAACAGGCTTCATTGGAGTACAGAAATTGATCTGAAGTCTAAGGCTGGCCATAGATGATGCAATAAAAAAAATCACTAGATTTCCCCATCAACATAGTCATTCAGAGTGACAGACCACACTGGCACAGAGCTTTTTGGAGGGGACTACAGGCTAGCCTCTTGCCTGCTGACTATGGGCCCTGACTTTTAAGTGAACACTACTCTTTGGGAGGTGTATGCCTGAGGCACCCTTGGAGTGGTCTTGTTTCTGATTCAAGTTCATGTCTCCCCAAAACACACAGACTCTGGGAATCTAGGCCTAGGATCCATGTTTAGGGCCTAGATGTCCCATTACCAAACAATGACTGCTTCACATTGTGAGACTCATAGCAGATGTTAATATGATCAGCTCAAGTCACCTGTTTGGGGTCTCCTGCAATAATGTGTGCCTCCTAAGTGTCTACATCCATTGTTAATTGTGCTAATTAACTCACCTATTGTTTCTGTCTGTCTGCTAGCAGACTATTGTGGGATGTTATGTGCTTATACTTATGATAATATGTAAGGTCCATTAGGTGTATTCAGGGTGGAGGGGCTTGGTGCCGAATAGTCTGGGTGGGCACTGAATCACCCAAAGTGGCTAGTTATTTAATTAACTTAATATTTATAGTATATGTTGGCTGTCCCTTAGCTATGTTAATTATATTGCTGCTTACAGTTTGTATTGTTAGGGTAATAGGATCAGGAGGGGAATGTCCTCCTGTGGGGTATAAAGTATGTATCTGAGTTTCAATAAACATTCCTTTGGATCTTATCTCACATCTTGTCTGTGTACAATGTTTGGGGTAAAAAGGACTGGTATTTAGAGTTGAGCGAACATCTGGATGTTCGGGTTCGGCGGGTCCGGCCAAACTTCGCGAAAAAGTTCGGGTTCGGAACCGAACTTGACCCGAACTTGACCCCGAACCCCATTGAAGTCAATGGGGACCCGAACTTTTCAGCACAAAAATGGCTGTGAAAAAGTCCTGGCAAGTGCTAGAGGGCTGCAAATGGATTTTAGAACAATAATCTGTCCCTTACAGCAACAGTAGGAACCTGACCCTATAGGAGTAGGTGATGATTTTAGAACAATAATCTGTCCCTTACAGCAACAGCAGGAACCTGACCCTATAGGAGTAGGCGATGATTTTAGCACAATAATCTGTCCCTTACAGCAACAGCAGGAACCTGACCCTATAGGAGTAGGCGATGATTTTAAAAACAATAATCTGTCCCTTACAGCAACAGCAGGAGCCTGACCCTATAGGAGTAGGCGATGATTTTAGAACAATGATCTGTCCCTCTAAGCAGTAGACTCTACCCAGTCCAGTCAGATCGTTCTGTAATGCAGGATGAGATGTTATTAGATCTGCAATCTGTCCCTAAAAGCAGTAGTAGTAGTAATCTCTACCTAGTCCACAATCAGATCGTTCTGTAATGCAGGATGAGATGTTATTATATCTGCAATCTGTTCCTCACAGTGCCGGAGGCATCCTCTCCCTACACTACCCAGAGAGCATGTGACATGCAGCACTAAGTGACTCCAGCTTATAAATAGGCTGGGTCACATGATGCACTGGCCAATCACAGCCATGCCATTAGTAGGCATGGCTGTGATGGCTTCTAAGGGCAAACCAGTGAAACGCTGCAGCTATGCAACAGGCGGGATCAAATACCCGAACCCAGAACCAGAACCCAAACTTTTTTTCAAATATCCAGGTTCGGGTCCGGGTCACGGACACCCCAAAGTTCGGTACGGACCTGAACTTTACAGTTCGGGTTCACTCAACTCTACTGGTATTAGCTCCCAGTCTGCTCGGAACGGTTTGGAGGGCAGGAGGCACTGGTTGGCGGAAGGAAGCCCCTAGTCGGGGTGCCAAGCAGTTCCATCACAGTCAGGAATGCCCTCCACTGTGCTATTGTGTTCTGCCAGTGAGGAGCGTGGGAAGCATTTCTGGCTGGCAGAATACAATGGTTACTGCTAGCGGCTATAGCAGCTGGCAGTAACCATATGTAGAATAATCCGACATGCTGGTTGTACCCAAGTTGGTCAAACGATTAACTTGGGTATACAATTAGCCTGCCCATACATGGTTCGAATCTCCTCCGGTCCCTGCTATGGCGGCTTTACATTGGTGCCATACGATGTAGCAAGAAGAAGATATTCCAGCACTTGTGCAGCTTCTCTAAAATGTTCTTTATTGAGAGGATACACCACTTTAGTATCCTTGTTTGTTTTAGGCCAGCACAGGTTCACTTTAAAAAAAATATATAAAAGAGAGAGCAAAGCCGCCCTAGTGTAACTCTGCTTTAATATGGTAAAGTTAAAAACAATACATTGGTCATACAAACTCAAATTGTGTGAAGATAGATACAGCATAAGGATTCCACCCTGCCCGCACTCCTAAAACCACCTCAAGATCCTGACAGGGGAAGGGGGAGCCATGGATGTTCAACCTATCTGCAGAGATCCTGGCAGCACATCCGAGGCTATTCACCACCACACTTAATGTGCGGCTTTGCACTCTCTTCTTTTGTGTTTTTGTCTAGATGTGTTCCTGCCACCCAGAGGATCCACAGAGAGCAGCAGCACCCTTTGACTTGTCTAATTATCACCACTAGCCAGCTGGAGGGCTATACTAAACTGTTGATCAGTGCACCTGCTAATTTAGATTTTTGGGAGTATAGGTAAATTTAGTCTGGCTTGACTGGAAGTCAGGCCTGGTTGTTTTGATTTGGGCAGGGAAGTGTCCCAAGGAGAGTGGGAGACTGCAGGTAGTAACACCCCTTGGTAACCCTTCCCCTTTTTTTACAGAAGGTGCTGGAAAAGGGGGATGGGAGAGGAGTTGGGACTTTCGGAAGTATCTTAAGGAGCCCTGACCAATCCCCATCCTGGATTGGCAGGGGACAGGCCTCCTTAACCACATCCGTACCACCGGACATCATATGACGCACTTGAGTTAGAGTGGAGATATCTGAATGGTGCCTGCAGCTACAGGCACCATTCAGATACCGTTTTTTTCAGCCGGCGATTCTCTCCAAGATCCAAGTGATCTTAGTGGCGGATTCACCACAAGATCACTTTTATTGGTGGCGGGAGAGGTGCCCCCCAACTCCCGCCACTTTCCCGTCATCTCTTCCACTTACCGGACCGTCGGCATCGGCGGAGATGATCAGGTCCATTCACCCCCTGCACAGGAAGCCGAGTGAGTGGAAGATGCCGCCCACTCGGCTCCATAACATCACGTTACACATCGCTTCTGCCTAACGGTCTTAAAGGGCCCATTTTTTTTTGAACTGTCATTTTGTTTAATTTTTTTTTTTGCATTTAACTGTAAATATGAGCTCTGAGGTCTTTTTGACCCATATCTCATATTTGGGAGGTCCTGGCATGATTTTTTTTATTACAAGGAATGCTTACATTTCTTGTAATAGGAATAAAAGTGATCACTTTTTTTTTAAAAGAATGGTGTAAAATTAAAAAATAAAAAGTAAAATAAATAAGAAAAAAAAAAAAATGAAAGCGCCCCGTCCTTGCGAGCTCGCACACAGAAGCGAACGCATATGTAAGTCGCGCCTGCATATGAAAACGGTGTTCAAACCACACATGCGAGCTATCGCCACGATCGTTACAAATGAGAGCAATAATTTTAGCACTAGAGCTCCTTTGTCACTCAAAACTGGTAATCTGTAGAAATTTTTAAACGTCACCAATGGAGATTTT
Source organism: Glandirana rugosa (assembly GCA_018402905.1). Taxonomy (NCBI): domain Eukaryota; kingdom Metazoa; phylum Chordata; class Amphibia; order Anura; family Ranidae; genus Glandirana; species Glandirana rugosa. The sequence continues at coordinate 384,765 of BLSH010551529.1, read as the reverse complement.
TAGGTTGCAAATTTGTCGCCATTCTGCAAGCAGGCGCAATTCCAAAGTATGACATGTTGGGTATCAATTTACTCGGTGTAACATTACCTTTCACAATATGGAAACAAATTGGGCTAACTTTACTGTTGTCTTATTTTTTCACTCAAAAAAGTGCATTTTTTTTTTAAAAAATCGCGCTTGTAAGACTGCTGCGCAAATACGGTGCGACATAATGTTTTGCAACGACCACGATTTTATTCTCTAGGGTGTTAGAAAAAAAGTACAGTATATATAATGTTTGGTGGATTTAAGTAATGTTATAGCCAAAAAAAAAATGGTTTTAACTCGTCGGATTCCTTCCCCCCTCAGGTGTCACATTTGGCACCTTTTCAGGGGGGAGGGGGGAGAGGATACCTGTTTTTGACAGGTGTCCTTTTCCCCAACATCCGGGAGCTTGGGCAACGGCTGCTGACGTCAGCAGCCCGGCTCCATCCTCTTCCTTCGCCACTGGCCAGTGAGAAAGCGCAGCAGCGGCTCGCAGTAGAGTCCCGGCGTGAAGCCGAAAGGTTTCACTGTCAGGTTCCCTTACTCACAATGGCGGCGACAGCATTCGGCTAGCCGATCTGTAGATCAGTGCCGGTGCCAACATCGCTGGACTCCAGGACAGGTAAGTGTCCTAAAGTTAAAAGTCAGCAGCTACTATATGTGTAGCTGCTGACTGTTCATTTTTAAAGGGGCAGCAGCGGACTGCCTGCTGGGAGGGGAGAGTTTCGGGTGGAAGAGTGGAGATGTAGCGGAGGTTGCGGAAGCCTGACGTGGGAGCCCCCAGTCTGGGGGGGGCAATCTTAAGGCCTGGGAGCTCGGGTGCAGCCAGGAGGAGAGAGAAAGATCCTGGAACAGCACAGGGGAGCAGGAGAGCAGCGGAGAGGCTATGGGAGATGACTCTTTAAAGGATCCACCGGTGTCAGTGAGTGATATAACCTGCGAGCACAGCAGGCTGGGAGGATACAGTGGACAGTCTGAGAAGGTCGGGAGACAGTCAGGAAAGTGTGTCACCAGGCAGTGGAGCAGGCCAAAGCAGCCAGGATGGCTGAGGTGGCCTGGATGAGGATGGGCTGGGAGCAGTAGTCCATCAGGCTTTAGCTAGCACCAACATATTTTGCTACAAGTTGGGGGCCCGTGTAATGGGCGGTCCGGAGGTCCTACTGTTGGAAGTGCAGGCCTCACCATATGCTAGCTGGGCCAGGAAGAGATGATGGAGGTTCAATAAAGATCATTTTGGGCCTCGACGTGAAAGTTAAGTGCTGTGCAGGAGAGAAGTGAAGAGGAGTGTAACATCAGCAAGTGTCAGTGCTGGAGAGAAGTCTGGAGAGCTGTATATAGACGACTCTGTAATTGGTCCTTTGGGCATCCCACAATCACCCCTACCCCATCCGGTTTTATCCCCTAAATAAAAAAAAATAAACAAAGTACCGGCCTGTTCCGTGACTGCGGATGAAAGGAAAGAATGTGATTGAGGGCACAGATGGGCCACTGCAACCAGCCACCCCTACGGGGGACATTGGCTATATGTGTATTTTTTGTCAGGTTCCTTTTAAAACCCAATTACATCTATCATTCTTTGGATTTTACCTCTATATTCTAATAAAGCCCTCATACTTTAATTTTGATCCTGCCATGTGCCGTTTGCTAGACTTACCTTCTCCCAAGCACTTTCAATTGTTCAGTACCGGTCCTCTTCTGGGTAGGATAGAGCTCCTTGGAGGAAGGACTGGGGAGTAGGGAAGGGGTGGGACTGGGATTAGTCTTTGAGGATATTCAGATATTCAACATGTATTTGACTTCACATATTTTACCCAACATAGGTATCTCTAGACTTTTTTCTACAATAGATACATTTCTTATTGTTTTTCTCTGCTGCAAACATAATGCAAGAAATATACCATGAAGTCATCGTCATTTTCTCGCCACAGATGGCACAGAATAGATTTGCCGTGTGAATGCCTGATAAGCTGTGAAAAACTGGGAAACGTTCTGTCACAGACATAAATCACCAGCGCATAGTTTGAAAGGCCTAATACACACCGCCTGGTGATGAGATGCGCCGATCCTCTCATCTCCATCGGCACAGACGGGCCTCGTCTACAGCAAGGCGATCGCCTCCCAAAATGGAAGCGGCTGCTGTTAATTGTATGCATCAGGAGACGGAAGTTTCCAGCAATATTGCTCATAAATCTCTGCTCACAATAAGTGAATTAATTATGCCAACGCATTTGGCTTTCACTGTTACAAAACTGAGTGTCTTATTACCCCAGAGGAATCGTTATTAGCATATCTACACACTGCTTATCAACACCACAAATGTTTCCCTTTCAAAGTAATCCTCTAGGTTTTTTTTTTTTTTTGAAAGAGGCTCATATGAATACAATGGGATAGGAAATATTTCACCTGCGACAGTTGGACTTAATTAGAACCTTTGTCTCTTGGTTCTGATTAGAAATGAATGGGTAGGAAGAGCTGGATATTTAGCAGTGTTTAGTTGCTGTTGGTGACTTATTAAAAAACAATTTTGGATAAAGCAGAGACTGATTGCATGAATTAAAATCATGGAACAATTATGGTGTATTAATTATGGAATTGTGATTCTTCTGAAGAAGAATTAGCTGGTCAGGCATAATGGAAAATTTCAGGTTTCAGTCAATTTAATTTGATATTGTAAAACAAATTTTGAAAGTGTTTTTATATTTTTTGTACTAAATACGTCAATTCTTTATTTTACAAATAAAACTATTATCACAGAGCACTGCACATTTTCTACAGTTAGCGCACAGCAGAAGATGTTTGACTTCATACTCTCTATGTCTGATTGATATTCCACAGCCCTTCTGAATAAAGCAGGCAGGAAGGGGGACAGAGTAGGAATTTGTCAGTCCTTTTCAATCGTGTATGTAAATTCAACATAGCAGCTGAGAATAGACAGATGAACATGTGACATAAAACTTAGAGCTTCTATAGCTGGCTGCTTATTTAAATATGGTCATATGTAGTATTTCACGTATGCCTGAAATAGTTTTTGGGTATTTTTTTCTAATAAATTCAGGGGAAAATTATAAACTACTGTGCAAAAGTTTTAGGCAGGTGGGAAAAATGCTGTAAATTAAGACTGCTGTCAAAAATAGATGTGTTAATATTTAACCACTTCAGCCCCGGAAGGATTTCCCATGTTAGGACCAGAGCACTTTTTGCACTGCTTCGCTTTAACTGACAATTGCGCGACGTTGTACCCAAACTAAATTTGCACCCTTTTTTCCCACAAATAGAGCTTTCTTTTGGTGGTATTTGATCACCGCTGCGTCATTTCTGATTGCCGCTATAAACAAGGAAAGAGCGACAATTTTGCAAAAAAACCCCAATATTTCTTACTTTTTGCTAAAATTCGGTTTTGGCCGATTTATATTCTTCCTCATATTTTTGGTAAAAAAAACACAATTTGCGTTTATTGATTGGTTTGTGCAAAAGTTGCCGCATTTATGGATAATGAGAATGCAATTTTTAGCGGTACTGCGATATTGCGGTGGACATGTCGGACCATTTTGACACTTTTTTGGGACCATTGGCATTTATACAGCGCTCAGTGCTATAAAAATATCCACTGATTACTGTGTAAATGCCATTGGCAGTGAAGGGCAGGGGGAGATCTAGGGGTTAATTGTGTTCCCTAGGTGTGTTCTAACTGTGGGGGGGGGGCTGGGCTGGTATGGGCATAAGAGATCTAACTGATCCCAGTGACAGTGATCAGTAGATCTCCTATTTCCCCATTGACAGAGTAGGGAACCGCCGTGTTTACATCAGCGGTTCCTCATTCTTTCACTCTGGCAGCTCATCGTGGCTCGCCGGTGGACATCGGGTCCGCCCGAGCCACGGGCACACTCCTCCTGAGTGTGTCTGGCATGATTCGCGGGACACATCCACACTGCTGCAGTAAATATACTGCGCGCGGTGTGGAACCGGTTAAAGTTGATGTAAACCCTCCATATACCCAGTGAAGTGAACAGCCTCAGATGATACACAGAGATGACACAAAACACAGAGATGAAACGAACCTCCCTATACAAGTCTTACATGTATATTCTCTGTCTTCCCTTTCATACACTGTTTAGAAAATGCACATTCTGTTAGATTCTCCGCTTCCTCATTCCTATGTAGGAGGAGTTGATAGCTAGACACTGTGCAAAAGCTGATTGGAGGAAAGGCACACACCCCTCCCCACACATACAGAGCTGTGCCTGTGTTTTGTTAAGCAGCGCGCTAATCTATTTTTAGCAGCCTCCTTCCACTGTTAGGCTCCATGCACACTGGACGCTATAGGGCTGTGTCAGCGTCGGGTAGGAGATGCTACTCACAAAACGTTCTATTTGCAGTGTTTTGTAAGCAGCGTTTAGCGGCGTTTTTTGGCTTTTTTTTTTTTACTTCCATTGACTGCAAAAAACACCAGACGCCAATATACCAGCGTTTAGCGGCGTTTACCGGCGTCTGGCGTTTTTTGTGGTCAGGAGAACGACTTTTGAACGCCAATTCAGGGCGTTCAGATAACAGCCCAAAAACGCCACTGCTGATAAAAGACAATAAGCGACCATGTGTGCATGGACACATAGGATAAAATAAAGTGGCGTTTTTGGGCTGTTAAAAAAAATGCCAAAACGACTAAAAACGGTAGTTTTTGAGATACAGTGTGCATGGAGCCTAAATTATCTGAATTCTCTGTCCAGACTAATGCCCCGTACACACGATCCGAAAATCGGACGACAGATCGTCCGTTTTTTTTCCGTATGCTAATCTCAGATCGAAACAGAAGAGTTTACTTTAGTTACGAAAATTCTCGCACAACAGAATAAAAAGTCGGAAGCGATGTAATGTGTTGTAGTGTATCTGTATTGCATTTTCGAACGACAGCTGTACCGAAGAAACGAAAATCGTACGATCGGGCACCATGCGAGAGGATTTTTCCTGCATGTCCGATCTTGTCCGGACGGAAAACATCGGATGAACTACCATGATCGGCTCTCGAAAGCTCTGTACTAACGAACCGATTATCGTACGACCGTTTCGAAAGCGGTATTTTCCGTATGATTTTCTGATCGTGTGTACGGGCCTTAACAAAACAAGTGAGAACTTATCAGGCTGATAACAGGGCTACTGAGGAAGAGACACCTACGGGACATAGCTATTTGAAGAGACATAACAAAACACTACAGACAGATATGCCCAGCTCAAATTTCATGAATCAGGTTTACATCCACTTTAATTTATTTACTTTCTTTTTTGGTAACTGATAAAAATAAACACAAGAGAAATCCAAATCAAATCAATATTTGGTGTGACCAACCTTTGCATTTCAAACAGCATCAATTCTAAGTACATTTGCACACAGTTTTTGAAGAAACTTAGCAGGTAGGTTGTTCCAAACATCTTTGAGAACTAACTACAGCTCTTTGGTAGATGTAGGCTGCCTCAAAACCTTCTGTCTCTTTATGGAATTCCAGACAGACTTGATGACGTTAAGATCAGGGCTCTGTGGGAGCCAAACCATCACTTCCAGGACTCCTGTTCTTCTTTACGCCGAAGATAGTTCTTAACCACTTTAGCCCCGGAAAGTTTTACCCCCTTCCTGACCAGAGCAGTTTTTGAGATTCAGCACTGCGTCGCTTTAACTGACAATTGCGCGGTCGTGCGACGTTGTACCCAAATAAAATTTGCGTCCTTTTTTTCCCACAAATAGAGCTTTCTTTTGGTGGTATTTGATCCCCTCTGCGCCATTTCTAATCGCCGCTATAAACAGAAAAAGAGCAACAATTTTGCAAAAAAAAAAAACACTTTTTGCTAAAATACAAATCCAAAAAAAAATATAAAAAAAAAACATTTTTTTCATCAGTTTTGGCTGATTTATATTCTTCCTCATATTTGTGATTAAAAAAAAATGCAGTCAGCGTTTATTGATTGGATTGCGCAAAAGTGGCCACGTTTACGGATGGTGAGAATTCATTTCTGGGGTTTTTATTTTTTTTTTAATTTTTTACTAGTAATGGCGGCGATCTGCGATTTTTATCGGTACTGCGATATTGTGGCGGACATGTCAGATATTTTTGACACTTTTTTGGGACCAATGACATTTATTCAGTGATCAGAAATTTAAATGTCCACTGATTACTGTATAAATGTAATTGGCAGTGAAGGGGTTAACCTGGGGGGAGAGCTAGGGGTTAACAGTGTTCCCTGGGCGTGTTCTAACTATGGGGGGGGGCTTGGCTAACATGGGCATAGGAGATCTAACTGATCCCAGTCACTGGGATCAGTAGATCACCTATGCCTGCACTGACAGGGTGGGGAACCGCCCGGTTTACATTGGCGGTTCCCCGCTCTTTGGCTGTGGCCACTCATCGCTGCTCACCGGCGGACATCAGGTCCGCCCAAGCCACGGGCACACTCCTCCGGAGTGCGGCGGGCGAGTGCACGCCCCCTAGCGGCCACCCTCAGATCTCCGCCTTTTTATGGCGATTAGCGCCCTGCGTCCACACTGCCACAGTAAATATACTACGCGCGGTGTGGAACCGGTTAATGACATTGGCTGTATGTTTGGGATCTTTGTCCTGCTGCAGAATAAATTTGGGGTCAATCACATGCTTCCCTTATGGTATGGCATGGTATGGCATGGTTGATAAGCATCTGCCCATATTTCTCAGAATTGAGGGCACCAGTGCCCCTGACTAAATCTCCAACTCCATTTGCAGAAATGCAGCTCCAAACTTGCAAGGAACCTCTATCATGCTTCACTGTTGCCTGTAGACACTCATTATTGTACCTCTCTCCAGCTCTTCGGCAAACAAACTGCCTCCTGCTACAGCCAAATATTTAAAATGTTGACTGACCACTCCAGAGCACCTGCTGACATTTTTCTGCACCCCAGTTCCTATGTTTTCATGCATAGTTGAGGCCCTTAGCCTTGTTTCCACAATGAAGGTATGGGTTTTTAGCTGCAAATCTTCCATGAAGGCCACTACTGAGCAGACTTCTCCAGAGAGTAGATGGGTGTACCTGGGTCCAACTGGTTTACCCCAGTTTTGTGCTGATGGCACTGCTGGACATCTTCCGATGTCCACGGAGGTATTGATTATGTGTCTTTCATCTGCTGCATTAAGTTTCTTTGGCTGATCACTGCATCTATGATCCTCCACACTGCTTGTTTCTTTGTGCTTCTTCAAAAGAGCTTGAACCACACATCTTGAAACCCCAGTCTGCTTGGAAATCTTTACCTGGGAGAGACCTTGCTGATGCACCACCTTGTGTCTTGTTGCATTGCTAAGTCTTGCCGTGGTGTATGACCTGTGACATGGAACTGTCTTCCACAACCTTACTTTAGTAGCAGAGTTTGGCTGCTCCTCATCCAGTTTTAAGCCTCCTATGCAGCTGTTTATGTATTAGTTAATGACTGTGTGTCAGCCTATATTTGGAACTGATGATCATTACTTGCTGTAATTGGCTAATAATATACCTGACTCTAATCCTACAAAATCCCTGACATTGTGTAAGTGTACAAAGTGTGCAAGTGTAAGAATTGATGCTGGTTTGAAGCCAATGGGTAGTCACACAAAATATTGAATTGATAATGATTTTTATTCTGTTGCATTTTGTAAATTGATAACAAAAAACAATTAAAAATAACAAATAAATATATATATATATATATATATATATATATATATATATATATATATATATATATATATATACAGTATCTTACAAAAGTGAGTACACCCCTCACATTTTTGTAAATATTTTATTTCGACCTTTTCATGTGACAACACTGAAGAAATGACACTTTGCTACAATGTAAAGTAGTGACTTTACAGCTTGTATAACAGTGTAAATTTGCTGTCCCCTCAAAATAACTCAACAAACAATCATTAACCACTTCCGTACCGCCGGATGTCATATGACGTCCTTGGGTTTGAGTGGTGATATCTGAATGGTGGCTGCAGCTGCCGTTTTTTTCAGCAGGCGATTCCCCATCTGATCGGTCTTAGTGGCGAATTCGCTGCAAGATCACTTTTATCAGCGGCGGGAGAGGTGCCCCCCCGCCGCTTCACCGTCATCTCTGCCGCTTACCGGCCCGGCGGAGATGATCAATCCGTCCCCCCCAGTGTCCATGAGCCGACTGAGCGGCTGAAGCTGCTCACTCGCCTCCATAACACGGCAGGGTGGAAATGACGTCAGAAGTCACTTCCTCCCAATGGTCTTAAAGGGCCCATTTTTTTTTTTTGGACTGTCATTTTTTTCAAATAATTTTTTTATTTTTTTTTGCATTTTACTGTAAATATGAGATCTGAGGTCTTTTTGACCCCAGATCTCATATTTAAGAGGTTCTGGCATGCCTTTTTTCTATTACAAGTAATGTTTACATTACTTGTAATAGGACTAAAAGTGATCACATTTTTTTTAAAAAAAAGAACAGTGTAAAAATAAAATAAAAAGTAAAAAGCAAAATAAAATAATTAAAAAATGTAAAGTGTTCCGTCCCCGCGAGTTCACACGCAGAAGCGAACACATACGTAAGTCCCGCCCACATATGAAAACGGTGTTCAAACCACACATGTGAGGTATTACCGCGATCGTTAGAGTGAGAGCAATAATTTTAGCACTAGACCTCCTCTGTAACTCAAAACTGCTAACCTGTAGAATTTTTTAAACGTCGCCAATGGAGATTTTTAAGTTGCCAAGTTTATCGCCATTCCGCGAATGGACACAATTTTGAAGCATGTCATGTTCGGTATCATTTTACTCAGCGTAACATTTTTCACAATATGTAAACATTGGCCTAAATTTACTGTTTTCTTATTTTTTAACTAACAAAAACTGAATTTATTTAAAAAAAGCACGCTTGGAAGACCGCTGCGCAAATATGGTGTGACATAAAGTTTTGCAATGACTGCCATTTTATTCTCTAGGGTGTTAGAAAAAAATATATAATGTTTGGGGGTTTTAAGTAATTTTAGAGAAAAAAAAATGTTTTTAACTCGTAAACACCAAACCCAAAAAACAGGCTTGGTCTTGAAGTGGTTATTGTCTAAACCGCTGGCAACAAAAGTGAATACACCCCTAAGTGAAAATGTCCAAAATGGGCCCAAAGTGTCAATATTTTGTGTGGCCACCATTATTTTCCATCACTGCCTTAACCCTCTTGGGCATGGATTTCACCAGAGCTTCACATGTTGCCACTGGAGTTCTTTTCCACTGCTCCATGATTACATCACGGAGCCGGTGGATGTTAGAGACCTTGTGTTCCTCCACCTTCCATTTGAGGATGCCCCACAGATGCTCAATAGGGTTTAGGTCTGCAGACATGCCTGACCAGTCCGTCACCTTTACCCTCAGCTTCTTTAGCAAGGCAGTAGTTGTCTTGGAGGTGTATTTGGGGTCGTTATCATGTTGGAATATTGTCCTGCGGCCCAGTCTCCGAAGGGAGGGGATCATGCTCTGCTTCGGTATTTCACAGTACATGTTGGCATTCATGGTTCCCTCAATGAACTGTACCTCCCTAGTGTCGGCAGCACTCATGCAGCCTCAGACCATGACACTCCAACCACCATGCTTGACTGTAGGCAAGACACACTTGTGTTTGTACTCCTCGTCTGGTTGCCACCACACACACTTAACACCATCTGAACCAAATATGTTTATCTTGGTCTCATCAGACCACAGGACATGTTTCCAGTAACCCATGTCCTTAGTCTGCTTGTCTTCAGCAAACTGTTTGCGGGCTTTCTTGTGCATCATCATTAGATGAAGCTTCCTTCTGGGACGATAGCCATGCAGACCAATTTGATGCAGTGTGCAGCGTATGGTCTGAGCACTGACAGGCTGACCCCACACTCCTTCAACCTCTGCAGAAATGCTGGCAGCACTCATACCTCTATTTCCAAAAGACAACCTCCGGATATGACGCTGAGCTCGTACACTCAACTCCTTTGGTCAACCATGGCAAGGCCTGTTCCGAGTGGAATCTGTCCTGTTAAACCGCTGTATGGTCTTGGCCACCGTGCTGCAGCTCAGTTTCAGGGTCTTGGAAATTTTCTTATAGCCTAGGCCATGTTGAACTTCCAGTGACCAGTATGAGAGAGTGACAGCGATAACAACAAATTTAACAAACCTGCTCCCCATTCACACCTGCGGCCTTGTAACACTAACAAGTCACATGATACCGGGAAAGGAAAATGGCAAATTGGGCCCAAATTGGACATTTTCACTTAGGAATGTATTCAGTTTTGTTGCCAGCAGTTTAGACATTAATGGCTGTGTGCTGAGTTATTTTGAGGGGACAGCAAATTTACACTGTTATACAAGTTGTAATATATTTTCATGTGACAAAACTGAAGAAATGCCACTTTGCTACGATGTAAAGTAGTGAATGTACAGCTTGTATAACAGTGTAAATTTGCTGTCCCCTCAAAATAACTCAACACACAGTCATTAATGTCTAAACTGCTGGCAAAAAAGTGAGTACACCCCTAAGTGAAAATGTCCAATTTGGGCCCAATTAGTCTTTGGGAAATAGACGTATGAGTGATGCCAGCATTGCTGCAGAGGTTGAAGGGATGGGAGGTCAGCCTGTCAGTGCTCAAACCATACGCCGCACACTGCATCAAATTGGTCTGCTTGGCTGTCATCCATGTACAACCGTAAGTATTAAGGGAGATACTTGACATCGAGGGATCACAGTCGTCGTGAGTACGTCGGGGTCTGGTACTGTGAGGGTAATGGTACGAACTGACAACAAGGAGTGGACCAACGGCACTGTGTGCGAACTGTGGTAGACTTGGTTTATTCAAATAGAACCAGAGTAGTCTGGTGTCCCGTACCAAGGTCATTAGGTACAGGAATCAGAAGAACAGAAGTCGTTTGACAAACGTCCGAAAGAGTACGTAGTAAAAATCTTCTCCGAAGGAAGACCCTACTGTCGGTTCGTCTGGTTAAACTACGTCACACGCCGCATACCAAACTCGTGACTGTCCGACTGGAGGGTAGGGAAGTTGGAGACGTCGTTACGACCGTAGTGAGTA